>VYZP01009810.1:6579-25391 GCA_013400635.1 Hypocryptadius cinnamomeus
TTTGGTCAATAGGTTGGCAAGTGAGTAAATAGAAATATACATATACAGAGGAAAGCACCCAATTCCACAATTGCTGAATCTACTCTAGCCTTTCAGTTTATCCTAAAGCAGGTAGATTTCATCTGGGCTCATTCATATTATGATCTGTGTTCTGTATTTCCACTAAGCAGGTGATCACTTCCACTTTTTGCCTCTCCCAGCTCCAAAATACACAACCTATTCCTCCCAGCACCCTACCAGCTTTTCCAAAGAGCAGTATCAGGCCCTCGTGCCTGAAAGAACTATTGAAATTCACAGGTATTAACAGACACATTATTAGAACTCAATTTCTCTTTCACCATTTACATTACAATTAATCCCTCAAAGCCCCAAAAACACCAAGCCATTTGTGAGGGTCTCCAACCACCTTTAATACTGTATTTCATCAGAAAAGAAGGATAACTCTGCTCCCTGTTTGAACATAAGAATGGACTATTCACATGTTTCATTAAACAAACCTTTGGCTCAACATTCTCCCTCTCAAAATATTTTCCTCACAAGCCTCTTTGCAAACAATAGTGGGAGTCCTGAAGAACTCACTGCTTACAGAACTACTCCCTGTGTAGATACAGGAACATCATGTCCTCCAAAGGCAGCTGAAGTTTCTTTACCACTTTCTTCTGCATATTTTTTTTGATGCCTTATTGTCAAAGTGTTTCAACATTCAGACTGAGAAGGAACATACTTAAAATCTCTGCTGGAAGGGACACAGGCACTCAAGCTATTTCCTCAAGTCAAAAAGCAGTTCAGTAACACTCTATGTCACTTCCCAGAAAACTCAGCCAAACCATGCTGAAACACTATCAACAGGGTATTTTAACTGCAGGGATTAACATTTTGACATTTCACAACTTGCTGTAGAAATCTGTGCTTTTGATGCAGAATACACCAAATGGGCACCCGGGATTTTTATTTGGCCACGTGCCTGAATTAACACCTTTCTCTATCCTCAAAAACAACCTGCAGAAAGAGACTGCACAACACAAGAGAGTAATTTCCCCTTCCTGATGCCAATACAAGTTGGGAACAGAAAATGAAACGGGTTTAACCTGTTGGAATTTTCCCACTTTGCCCTTTCACCAACACATGTTGAGGACTCACAAGGAACTCACCAAGAAGAACAAGAGCTCTCAACACTCCAACCATTCATTCCCAGTAGCAAAGAGCTCTCATCTCCAACTGTTAACTACTGCTCCTAAAAAAGGCATTTAATAGACTGCCTTTCTGAAGATCCACACAAGAATCATGACTCTTCAGAGCTGAAATATTATTTTAAGAAATCAAGACTACCCTAATTAACAGTGGAGCAAAATGTTTCTAGTGCAGAACAAGACTCCACTCTCAGAATACTAATAATCTGTTTAATTACAGCTTGAAAAATGGAAACATACTCCAAGCAGGATAGCTGTCATTCCATAGGTTATTTTACCTATAAATCCCTTCTCTGCTAATAGGAATTAAACTGAAGGAAGATATACAAGACTTGGTTTGTTTAGGTTAAAACTTGCCAAACAACATGATTCAGTTGTTTTAACTTATCTTCAGTTTCTGAAGGTGGAAACAACTGATATTTACAATGGTATCTTGGTCTTCAGATTGCAGAACTATTTTTTTGTGAAATAATACAAACACTGACAGTTGTTTAAAGGTAGTTGCTCATTAATAAAGTGCTGTTCTTTCACAGAATAAAGTATGGTTGGCTAAACTGAAGCTAATCAGGCAGTTTTTTAGAGAAAAACAAGAAATTTGTGTTTGTGTGCATATGGATATGTACATGTGTGTAATTGCTGCTATGCCAAGGGGGGTGAGACACAACCCTCTTGCTAGAAATTTGGTTTAAGGCTCTCACCTTCAACATCCACAATCCTTGAAACAGAGTAAGCAAATCAAACAAGCAAGTGAAAAAATATCCAGCACTCTCATGGTGGGTAAATACAACCTACAGAAACATCTCCAAGCAGTTCAAATAACCTCTGGCTTCTTGTGCAGCAGCTCTCAAATCAAGACAGCTACTTACAAACAAAACACAGCTCCTACAAATCACACAGTACACAATAGTGAAAACCACTTCTGCACAAGTACTCTGAAGAACAATATCCCACGTGGCTGCAGTTGCTCGCACTTACCTTCCAGAACTAATAAACAACATGTCCATGTGAGATCGGAGCATTAAAGGATTCAAGAAGAATGAGCAAAACTAGTTTTGCAAGTCACACTCATTAAGATCCTAATGACACATCCACAAACCTGGCATGTGGGAAACCCTAAGAAATCCAAGACACTGAACACAAGATTGATTTTCTTCTAGGCTGTAAGGTGGAACCAAGCCTCTCAAAGGAGGATCATCACAACCAAGGCCAAGCTATGCCTGGAAACTACAGACAAGGCTTTAAATATGTTTGAGCCATAGCTCTACCATCTAGTTTTCCAAGCTATCCTTAATGCTGAGGACTGAACTGACTAAAAGAACGGCAGAAATCACTTGCTTTTGCCAAACTGCAAAAGAATACAAAGGTCCAAGACTAGGCTGCCATGATGGAAGCCTAGAAGCTCACTTAGGGTTAAAAAACTTATTTTCAGCCAAACCAGGCTGATAAATCCAGTGAAGATATTAGAACATCTCCCAAAACCACTAACAACTTTTCCAATCACTGTCAAATTACTGCTTTTATTAATGAACTACCAGATCACAGCATCTTCTTTAGGTTAGCCTGATATTTTTAGTATTCCAATCCACAGCGGGAAATACAAGTACAGCTTAACTAGTGAACTTTCCCCAGAGTATTTTCACTCTTTTGATCTCACACATTCATCAAGTGGCATTAATTTTGTCCAGTCTTTCTAGAGAGGGAGATGAAGTTCTCAAACAAAGGCACTCCTTTTTTCATTTGCTCTTTCCAGATTCCTTCCGCTCTGCTCATGTACTTGGGAAAACCAACACATGGAAACCTCAGATAAAAAACAAATTATCTAATCCTGGGTACAAATACCCAACTACTGCTTAGAAATCTGAGTACAGCATTCTCACAGGTGCTACAAGCAGCAAAGGTACCTCCTGGATATGTCAAATACTGTGAGATCCTTGTGAGCACTGCAGCCCCAGCATTGCCCCATAACACCAGCTAGATCTACCAGCAATTTATAAAGCCAGAAATGGGCTTTGGGATACAGTAGCCACCAGGTACATGAGAGGAACTGATCTGCATTTTTAAAAGTGCTTAAAAAGGGAGCAAATTATTCAAATTCCCTTAGTGCATGTAGTATCCCAGGAACAGACTGTCTTCCCCACAAAACAAAGTTTGGTCCTCAAAAGTTACAGCAGACAGGCTGCTGCAACTTCCTGCTGACAAAAGCTGTGCTGTGTTCCAAGTTGGGGTTTTTTCAAACCCAAAAGGCAAAGAGAACATAAATCCCAAATCCTTGCCCCTTTTGCTTCCTCAGAATAAAATTCTCCTTTAAGATTGTACACAGCTTAACATCTACACACCTGCCAATAAATGCTATTTTATGTAGCTCCTTAAGTGTTCCAAAGTAAGGTGTGAAAACTCCAATTTCAGCACACCACTACAAGTCTGAGTGTACACCCATGATGATCAAATACGATTTGTTTCAAAGCAGGGATTTTGTATCTTTTCGTCCTTGGAATTTTGAAACTAACAAATAATTTCCAAATCCATTACTAACATCTCAGTCACAAATTGTAGGAGGATTTGAATTAGTCAAGCTTTCACTCTTAAGCTAATAAATGTAGTAGCAACTATGTTTATCAGGTCTGGTTCCAAAACAGGAATGTTTAATATGTATTTTCCAACAGTGATAGCTCAGAACTACAGAATGCAAAAATGCTCTTGTGAAAGTTGAAACAGAGAAAAAAGTATTTTACCTGTAAATTTCTGGAGTAATTAATTAATAATTATATATTGATCAAAGCAGCAGGAAAAAAAAAAGTCATTTTTTCCTTCCTCCTATTAATTCTCCCTGTTGTAACATATGTAATTTCAAGTCAATGAAATACCATTTAATTCAAATTAATTTTTCTAACTCTGTATGTACAGAAAAACTGGACTAAGCAACCTGCAACACTTGTAAGAGTTATGAGCTTCTTTCCCATGTTCTGCTCCCCATGGGAAATTTCCACACTCCTGAACATTTCACTGGTGTCAAAATTTATGTGCTGCCAGATCTGTGTACAAGTCAGGTTCAGAAAAAGAACTACACAAGGAAAGTACCTGCTGCCTCCAGTAAGGCTTCTAGTCTTGCTTGTGTTTCTGGATCCACAGTTCTCAAGTCCGCACCTTCTGCAGCACTCGATAAGAATAACTCCGATGTGGTTTTAAGTACTGGGTTATCAAGATCTTCTTGGTCCAAAATAAATGATTCAACCTGTTTGCCAAGTTAGAAAAACAATTTTACCATTTTTGAAGCTTTAAAGTAAATCTAAAATATTACCCCAAAAAAACCCCACGAAAATAATCTAACTGTACTATCATAATTGTGTTTTAACTGCCAAGAACATAGAACAAAACTACAAAAAACATCTGGTCAACTCACTGAAGAGGTAGTTAAAGTCACAAAACACAAAAAACCCTGCATTAAAAAAAAATTATTGCAAAAATTACAATTTAAAACACTTTAAATACAGCAAGGTCAACTCAGATAAAATACTGAATAAGTGTTATGCATGTTTGCACAGTTAACCACCCAAGCAGGCAGACACAAGAAGCTGTAACATCTCTGCCACCAGAACTCAGCTACCATATTATTAATAAAAGCCATCAGTAATGATTGTGGTACAGCTGGACCTATCTGAGTGCCAGGGAAAGATGGAATGCCTTCCCAAGATGCCTTTCATTTCTTTTTTAGAAGTAATTTCAACAGAGGTGGCATAAAGATTTTGATTGTTTTGAGCAGGAACACAAGAGTTGCCCAAAACTCAGCACCAAAACCTCTGTTTCCAAGCTGGCAGTCAGCATTACCCCAGTCTGCTCTGCTCTCTGGACAAGAACAGATCTGCAGAAGGATTAAGCAGGCAGGTATTCCAACCAAGCAGCAATAATGCTGTCCCACCAGTGCCCCACGTGACCTCCAAACACAAGCCCATGGAATTACTCAACATAACACACTGCAGCTTTATGACAGCTTGCCAGAGTAAACAAGGAGGATACCTGACTCACACTCTAAAGAGAGCGGAGCTACATTTCAGAATCTCCCAAGCTCAGACATAATTTCCTCTATTTTCAGTAGTATTCTAAGATAAAAACATTATTTCATAATTAGATGTTGTCTGTTATCTGTACCAACACTATTGGTGCCTCAGATTTGCTGTAGAAATGAGACATTCCTGTTACTCAGCCACTGCTGCCCTCTCCCACTGCATACCCCAGTCTCATCTTCCTTTCTCAGTTTTCCCCAAAATACTTCCTCCTATTTTTCTCACCTCAGCAGAAAACTACCATCTTGTTTCCCCTGGAAAGGCAAAATTTATATTTAAAAAAAAAAAAAAATCAAATCAGGCCATCTGCAAATTCCTTAAGTGCTCCATTGTGTGAACAAAGTGAACAGGATCTGGGAGCAGCACAGAGCACTGCTATTCAAGAGCAACTTGGGTTCCTTCATTTCTTCCCCTTTTTGATATGTAAATGGCTGTAACACTATCCCCTGGTGTCCAAGCCAGCCCTGTGTGCCAGGGAAATGCTCACATTGGAATATAATGGGAACCAGGGAGCAAGTATGACTTTTTAGGAACACTGAATATGAGGCCCACATCTCAGTGGATATTTGTGATTCCAGCCAGCTTACAGATCTTGTGTGCCAGACACAAATATCAAAAGTAAGGCAGCAGGCTCTCATTTGGTGCTCAGAGAAGCAAGATTTCTAGGTTAGTCCAAGCAATGGTCCTAAAATAAGAAACTGTCATTGCAAGAAAGAGTTGAACATTAAACAAGTAGAAAATTAGTGACCTAAACCAGTGATACATATTTTTACTACAAACAAAGAAGAGTTATTTACAACTCACAACAAAATGCATCCCTACAGTAAGAGCCCCCTCAGCAGAACTCAAATTCGAGGTTAGTCCATAGCCAGCTTAAGGATTCCCTGCTTTCATGAATTCTGATGCAAAACTGACTTCTGGGAAAATTCACCCTTACCTACGTGAGTAATTCAGGGTTTTTCATTTTTTTCCCACAAGACTACATAAGGCATCAATATGATGGAAATATTATTCCTATTGCAACATGTTTGTGTGATCTGGTGAAGGGCAGAAATACCCACTGTGTGTACATGACCATTCACTATATACAGCTGAGAACTAGACACAAGAAATTTTATTAACCTCTTATAGACATTTTTCCTTGTCAACTACACTACTACATTTAACAGCAGTCCTCCCTTTTGAGGACATACCAAAAGGAGTAAAAATGTCACCTCCCACTGAAGCAACTGCACTTGAGAACAACAAACACTGCAGAAACACTCAGTGGCTCCTGGCAAGCCTTAGGGTTCAGCCTTGGGAAGAGCCAGGCAATCCTCAGCCAAGGGAAGCACAGCAGCCTTGCAGCAACTTGCCAGAAGCTGTCCTGCTGCAAATTCTAAAACTTCATGGTTTTGACACTTTGGGAAAGATATGGACCATTTTCTCCCTGACTGCTGCCAGCACAAGCTCACTGGGATATATTTACTGGATTTTACAGGCAACAATCCACCTCTTGAGCCTAAATCGGTGTTAATTCACCATTCACAAATATTCAGCTTGCAAGGAACCTCTGCCCCCCAACAGGGAATACATTTTGCTTACAGGAACCTCTAAATAAGTCTGTCTTTTTAACAATGATTGTGCAAACATTACTAATTGGAGTAAATTACACACAGTTTCTACTTGAGAATACAAGTTGGGTAGTACTGGTGCAGTCTGCTCTTTTCACCATTCTTATTAACTCTTCCTGCCTTTCAGCTCTTCTTTACAACAGCAACTGTACTTCCAGAGACCTTGCTCAATTCAAATCTCTCAAAAATTCTTGCTTCATATACAATACTTTCATCATAGTTTTGTATCATAGGAAGGCAGATGCTTTCATTATTACTGCATGTTGAGCATAAATTTTTAGGTTTTATTTTGATTTTTAGTAAGAACTTAATAACATACCCACAATACAATTATAACTTGAGTGTGAAAATACTGAAAACCCATATGCAAAATGTTAAAATAGCTGCACCACTGCCAGTCTCCCAGAATAAACTTCAATGTATTTTCAAGTCAGAATGTCTAACATTTCTGTAAATCAATACAGTTTCTCACACACTAAGACAAAGCTAGAGAGAATGAACAGTTGGATATCTTATCATTAATAGCAGAGTGCGAAATTACCTAATTGATCAGATGTCTCTTGTGAATGGAAGTGACCTACAATAATCACATATTATAATTTTTTTTTGAAAAACCAAACTATCACAAATATATCAAACAAATCTGGCTTTTTAAACAAAAAATAAACTTCATTAAAAATCAAAACAAGCAAGTAAAAAATCCAAACATATTTCGTATTAGCATTCCTGGAAGACATAATACACTGCTCATGTGGCAAAATTTAGGCACTCTGCTCTATCCTAATCAGATCTGCAGCAAAGTGATAGAGTAACCAGTCACTGTGCTATTTTTGGATTATTTTGCGAGCTGCTTTGGGCAGTTAATAAGCATCTTACTTGGGAAGGCTCATTAGGAACACAAGGATTCCAGATATTATTCTAACTGCCAAAACAATTTCACCTTCCCAGTCCAAACCCAAGAAGCTGCACGGGACTGGAGGGCAGGGCTTCACCACCCTGTGTGTCTCCTGCTCTTCCACAGCAACCATGGACCTGGCCTGAAGTCCTGCCAGGGACTGCAGCAGCCTCCCAGCTCTGCAGATCCAGTTACACCCCTGGTGCCTCCCTCCAGAGCAGCTACATTGCAGCCATGTGGCCTCAACTCCATCAGTGTTTATATGTTAACACCAGGACTGAGTTTACTGCAGGTGAGGGGGATGCAGAGGGACTCTGCAGGCACCAACATCCCCACTAACACCGGTAATTCTGGTGAGATGGACATGACGTGCAGGGTTACAACACATTTCTAATATTAAATCTAAACTGATCTTCCTTATGTTGCACTGCTGCAAAGTACTTTTCCCAGAATAGCCTGGACCTGCTCACAAATAGCCTGCTCCTGACAGGCTACAGAGGATGGAAAAGCTTCCTGGGTAGCTGCAGGTAGCACTCTTCTCTCCTCCTCCTGCAGGCAAGAGCAGCAGCAGAGACAGCTCCTTCTACCTTCTCCTTCCATTTCTGCCACACTAGTGCTCCTGGGAAGACCATCTTTACAAAAAGTGTTGATAGGAAAGAGAAAGGTGCTGTTAAATTATTTCCTTGAACTTGCATTTTCCAGGAACCCCTTGAGCTATGAACACTTCTTTTGGGGTAACAATACTCATTGCTCTGTTTGTGAAGTATTTACAAATAATAAGGACCCAAGCTCTTGACTGGGACTCCTAATCTCCTACTTTTTATGCAAATAAATAACTGCCTGAATTTCTCTTTTGTGTTAGAAAACCATTCCTAATTACTTCTATAATTCCATTTGGATATTTTCACTCCATAATTAACAGCATGTACAATGCTGCATTTGGAGAAATGCAGCAGAGAAAGTTCTTGTGGATTTTTCAGAAAAACCCAACCTCTAACAGTTTATGTTGTCATGTCCTTTACTAAACTGAATGCCAATATTGGATTAATACTTGCAATCCTGCCCTAAAATTTTTGGGGAATAGTGACAGGACACAGCACTAAGGTAAGACTGAACATTAGTTTGTATTTCAAATTTAACATCAAACCCCTGTAAATTCCACATATAAAGGACGTCAGCTATCAAAATCATTACAAATAATCATTCCAAGGAGAAAGTAAAGTGAATGACTCTGTCCCTGACATGACACTCTTAAGATGCTCCCTGCAATAATTAAGTGCAGCACAACCCCCTTGGTGTGGACTTAACACCAAAAGGCCTGGTTTTCATTTACCAGAGAATGCACTTGTCAACACTCTTCTCCTGCCTGCCCAGCCAAACAAACATCTTTGCACCTGCTTAAGGTACCTTCCTGCACAACCATTTCAGTTTCAAGAGATGGAGTAAAGGAAGAGGAAAAACCACACACTAATGTGGGTATTTTCACAAAACCTTTCAGTGGGGTCTCAGGACACTGTCCTTTCTTGGTACTTCAAAGCTACAGAAAGAAAATAAACATTTCAGGGAAGCACTCTAGAGTCAGTACCTAGAAACAACATAGAATCAATGGGAACATCAATTCAGACACAATTAATGATATAAAACCATATCCACTCTGTTTGGCTAGAGGCATAATTTCTGAAGGCAGTTTCTTCCATTAAAAAATAAAAGTTCCAGCCCAAGAAGACAGAAGCCACCATGACCTGTGAATCACCAAGAGGGCATTGTCCAGCACTATGGATGCTGTGATTACACAGTATCCTGCCAGCCTGGGGGGCACAGGGTGCTCTGGGTGCTCACCACCTCAATGGGGAGCATAAAGTACCTGGAGCATCATTTCCAGACACTGCTCACCTTGTGACAGGTCAGGCAGCTGTCAGACACTTTCATAGGTCACTTTAACACATCAAAAAGAGAGAAAACTCAGGGGGAGGAAAAAAATAATTTTCCACCACTTTATGAATTTCATTGACTTACAAAGGGGTCTGACAAGTTGGAAGATCATTCTTCTGTGAACAGAAAGGCATTAGATCATGTCAGCTCCCTGTGAGGCCATAAACCTGACCACGGCTCCACCTGTAAGTGGAGCTGTCAGTGCTCACACCTGCAGCAGCAGATCCGTAGGCAGGGCACTAGATTGGGAGGGTGGGGAGAGAAGGGGTGCAAATCTGTTTAGCTCAGATTGCAGCAGGAAGCTGACTGACTGGAGGCAGGATTATCTAAAGGACAGCCTTTATTCCCAGAGTTATTAAGCAATTACCAGCTAGTGAAACAAGCAGCTATAGGATCTGGGCTGTGATGAGCTCATTTCAGAACACAGATTCACGTTGCAGATGCTGCTACAGATACAGTGTAAATACAGGTGGACACAACCTCGAGATTTGTAGCTGAAGGAAAGGAAAGGCCCTCACACACACAGGGTGGGCCATGAGTCCAACATCCCTACACACAATGCAATGTTCTTGATGTGATACCACAGGAGCTGCCTAAAATGATGGGAGAGACAGCAGGCAGTGAGCAAGGACTGACATTTTTATGGCTATTTCACCACAGGGTGTCAAGCCTGGCACCCCAAGTCACCAGCCAGTTCTCAAAATTACAGCTGTTATTTGAAACATGCAGATAAAACAATAAATCAGAATTAATGTTTTACACTGCTACTCTTCCTTTCCAGAGATTGCTGATCCTGGTTTTCAATTTTCTTCCACTCATACTGAACCATAAGCAGACATTCCTGGACAAGCAGCTGTCAAATGGTTCATGTCAATTTAACCACTTACCTGAATTCTCTCTTAAGCAGACAACTGACACTATGCCATTTCAGTAGTTCTCAACACTACAAACTACACCCTATCACAAGCCTCTGCAAAGAGCTGTCTGATCTGTGGATCTTCAGAAACAGAACACTACAATTTATTTTTATTAAAGCACTGTTTCACAACAATAAGCAACATGATTGCACGCTGTTAACCCTCACAGAATTAAGGCACAGAACACACATGTTGACTCCTCTTGGTACAAGAAACTGGCAATGTTACAAAGTTTCTCTATGTAGCAAAAAAGAAAGATTTACTCATCTCAGTAACTACTGAAATAACCCAAAGAACTGCTAAAACCAGCCATATTCAATGTCTGATAAACAAAAATAATTATGACTATATTTTCCCCATGTACAAAACAATCTTTTGCAGCAAGGAGCTGTCACACACAGAACTGGAACTGACAACTGAAGCTTATTCAAAATTGACATCAATCCCAGTAAATCAAGCGCCAGTTCTTGACTTTACACCAAAGAAAGCCTTTGAATGGAGACCAGGAAACTTGACTAAAATAAGCACCACTTGCACTAAGCACTCCTTATTTTCATGTATTCTATCTCAGTCCACTCTAAATCATGTTTTCAGTGTTCCATCTTCCCCATGGGCCCTAGGGTCCCCTCATCACCTGTTTTTTATATCTAATATTCCCACAGAAAGAGCCCCTCTTCTTTCCTCACCTCAAACCAAGAAACAGCTGGTGCAATTCAGTATTTGATTTATCAGAATACAAAACAGAATTGTTGCATCAATTTAGCCATGGCTTTCCTTGCTCAAGTATTAAGTCCCAGGCATTAAACCAAAGTGAAGGCAATTTTTAAGGCAGAAGATGAATAGATGCATTTGTTTGCTGATGTAAAAGCTCACACCCAACCAAGATGGGAAGCATTCTAAGCCACCTTCTTGGAAATGACCTTTTAAGATCTCTTTTCAATCCAAGGGGACAATGCTTAAATAGAAAAAAAAAAATCATACAAATGGATCTTGAATACAATAGTAATTCAATAATCTGTTTCCAGGCCAAGCTATACATTTCAGACAGAGAAATACCAACATTTAAAGCAACTACTTAAGTTATCTACAGGCTTATAGCAAACTGAAAATCATCCTGGTCTTTCTGCCCCTCTCAGAGCCCAAGCTAGTGGCAGCTATTCTTTTCAAGGCCTGGATAAACAGGTCTGTGCACGCTGTCCCACTGCCAAAGCAGCAGAAACCCCAATGCAACTCCTGAGCCATCACTTAGTCATTTCAAAGAAACTATCAGAGAGCCCTGCCTAAGCTATGATGCACTGAAAATTCAAGATACAGCACTAAAAGGCCTTAAAAATGTAACTATTTCATAAAAACAATTAAAAGATAAACATTTATCTGAGCTGTTGGATTTATCCTAAGAAATCCTAAATGCCAAACATCCACATGAGACTCCCTTTTTCCACGGCTCCCTTTCAGGCTGTGGAGGAGCACATACTCTAAAGAGGTGATGCTCAGAAGTCACCACGCCCAAGGATCAGTTTGGGAGCAGATCATTCAGCCCCAAATGCTGATCTCCCCTCTTCCCCTGGTTTGAAATATGACTGACTTACTACCTACCTGCCATGTGACACTGTTGGTTTAATTCATGATTTTGGAAAGGGGAAAGTTCAACAGGTTTAGGGATTTTCCTAGAAGAAAATCCTAGTTAATCAGTAATCCCTATGTTTTACTGAATGCAAGGGAGAATAACTTAGGGACCTAGCTAAAACCTAGTGCTAACACATGAAATGTTAAAAACATATGAGATGACCTTCTGTTGGCCCACTGTCCAGCACCCAATAAACATCCTATTTTTCTTTTATTAGGGAGTATTTTCTTCCTGCAGGGTGGGTATGCAGGAAGGTACCTTTGAAAAGCTCTCCTGGCCAGAAGGGCCAGCCACACTTGTCTCTTTTCAGCTACCACCAGCATTTGGACAAACACATCACCATAATTCAACTGGGAGTAACCCCTCTCAGTGTACAGCACCTTTCCTTACACATTCTGAGATGTTTTGGAAGAGCTAAAGATGAAAATAATTTTGAAAAAAATTTCAACTCCCTCTTGAAAGCAAAGGGCAAAAGTGAGCAAGGGATCTCATCTCACAAAAAGTGGGAAAGAAGTAACAGGATCCAGCATAGGACCAATTCTTTTATTTATGTTTTATCACAGTGAGTGTTTTCTATCTGCACTTGAGCAGAAGATACACAATACTGCAAAAAAGGAGAAAATTTTCTAATATTTTATAAAACTTCTAAACAATCAACATTACATAAGAAAAAAATTCTTAAGTAATGAGTTGCAAGAATAAAATGCATTTCCATAAATTTCACTTGCTCAGCATTCCTCCAAAACTACGCAAAATAAAACCTCTGCAGTTTCACAATAAAAAGGGAGAACTACTTGTTGAGGAAAAAAAAAACCCAAACTATCTGTAGTCTACTACAATATATATCTGTGTAGATGAAGGACTATAGCATATAATCCTAACTAAACTAACCCCTAAATCCAAATATTAATTCACCTGTACCTCACTTTGTCAGAGGCAGCATGGGTTTACAACATAAAGGCTGCAACCTTGTTACTGCAGTCTGTTGCTACAAAAAAGAAGCATTTGTATCATTTCAAAGTTAAAGTAATCTTTAGTTTATCATCCACCAAGGTCACTTCAGGTACCAGCAAGAAAGTTTCTATTTGAGACAACCTCTGAGGCCAGGCACTGTTCAAAAACCTTCTAAAATTATGTAAGTACTTGCACAAATCACTGATTTCTGAGGTTTGCTTACAGTATCCCAGTCCAGCAGAAGGCCATTCCCACCAGGCAGACAAGGCTTACACCAGGCCTTTGGTTGGTGTTTGCATGGCACATGGGCTGCTGCTAGGGAAGAAAGCATCTGCAGGAGACAAATGAAAGCACCCTGCTAAGAGGGAGGCCTCAGAGTTACACTTAAACAGTGCCACAAAGAGTCCTCAAACAAGATGCAGGAGTTAATTTTCTTGCTTCATGAAGTTTTCAGTGGGAAAGAAACCTAAGGTTCCTCTTTCCACATAACTCAAGACTTGCCTCTGTTTTAAATCCAAGAATCACTTTTACCCCAATAACAGCTTAATACTTGAAAGGAATCTTCATATATGTTACAAGAACTCAAAATTACCTAGTAAGATTGAAGCTCTGCAGCCTCCTCACCTGCAGGGTCTGAGCCCCAGCTGTGGACTCCAACAAACATCCCAGTTCAGTCCTGGAGCTGCTCCCAGTTTTGAAGGCAGGCCACACATGTGCACAGAAAAAGGAGTGCCCGGGTATGCCCCTTCCCTCCACACTGACCCTTCTGTCAAGTGAATGTTGCAGGCATGGTTTGAGCTCTGAGCAGAGGACAATGTCCCCATGGCACCATCCAGCTGTCCTTACAGCTGGATTTCAGCATCCTCCAAGGCAAGGAAAGGACGCAGAAGAGCTGCCCCATATCAAGCCCATGGGGGAGGCAGCTGGGTAGCCCCAATTTAAATCAGAACACAAGAACTCATGATTCAGCACTAATGCTCAAACAAACCCTTCCCACCCCCCACCAGACTGTAACTAGTTGACTGGTGAAACCTATGTGCAAATTTGTACCTAAATATAGATGTTCTGCTAAATTTGGCAAATCTCTCCTTACCAAGGGGTTGCACTGCATATTTATGTAATTATACAGTAGTATTTCACATCTTTACTTTCTACACCTATCATTAGAAAACAGTTGCTGACGTTTATTTTAGGTCATGTACTCAACTGGGTCAAGCTGCACTAAAGGGAGACCCAAGTTCTGCAAGAAACCTTAGAAATGAGCTCACAGTAAAATGTTATTGAATAGGATTAACCATACTGCTTGTAGGGTTACCATACATGCATAGAGAAACACTGCTTGTTCCTGGTTACCACAGGCCACACTTGCAAAGTTACTGAGATACCTACTGTGATTTTTCTGGAAGTTAGAGGTCTAATCAGACTGGGAATCAATGAACACCCTACTGACCAGCTCTCTGCATCCTGAAGAGTCACCTCAATACTTCTGGAAACCTGAACAAGCTATTTCTTGATGTTTTCTGATCAGTGAATAATTCCTGGAAGAAAATTTCACCTTTTTTTCCATTTCGTACCTCCTCATCTTTGAAAGAGCTTGACAAAACATCAACTGCTAAACTGAAATCTACATTTTTCAGAGAAAAGGCTTTTCTGCTTAATACTATCTACCTGAACATGCATCCACTTTTTGAATTTCTATTCCTTATGGTAAAGAAAATGCTGCTATTTACATTGTTTCTAATACAATGAAAATTAAAGTGTCTGAGCATTACATTAGCCTCAGAAGTCAAAAGATGCATTGTGCACACCATCTACAAAGCAGATCCATGTTAGGAAGGTTCAACAACGCAGCAATGACTTCAATAGACAACACTGCTAATCTGAAACAAACTAGGTATTTACCCTGAATTTCAAACCAAGTTTAAAAATTAAGAGACCTCAGGTTGCGGGGAGGGGGGCCCCAGACAAAATCTCCAGGTACTGAACTGCTCTGGAGTGCATGCCATTCAACTACTCATCCTACTCCTTGTAGGAGGTATGTTATGTCTGATTTTTAATTATGCTTTATGTAAATATCCCCAGAGGCTTATGCAATAGGTACAGGCTTAAGTAAGGCGAGCTGGTGGAGGCAGCTCAGGAGAGGGAAGCCGAGAGCTGAGCTGACTCCATAGCCAAGGGCTGGGTGAGCTCCAGTTGTCACTGAAGGCCTCCAAAGCCCTGAATTACAGAATAGGAGAGATTTGCTACATTTGTACACCCACTGACAAAAGCCACTTACTGAACCAAGCTCCCAGATCCCCTGGTACTTCTGTAGCTTCTGCTGCTTGATTTACAACAGCTCAGCAAACTGTCCTCGAGCACTAACACAGCCACACTTATCACCTGCTTCAACTCCTGCTGCCACACTTTGCTGCTGGGAGGGTTTTTGATGAGGACCTGCACTTTCTGTGGCCACCAAAGACCCCATGGACATGCAGTACTCAGCACTGCCCTCCCAGCACACCTTCACCTTGGCCTAGAGCCCTCACAGCCAGGGTGGAGGAGGCTGTTCAATGCTTGTGCCTTTGGCACCGCTGTAAGCGCCAGCAAAATTCACAAGGAGTGGTAATAATACACTTAAAGTCACACCAAAAATCTCACTCTAAACAAGTTGCAGGCTGTGTTCACACCCTGATCAAGCTTAGAAGGCAACTAAGCAACTATTTGCACTGAGGTCAAAACCACCTCATTTCTCAGGCTGCAGCCAGTGGTGAAGTTTCTCTGAGCACCCAGGAGATCCACAGCAGGCAGTTCTACACAGGAACAGCACAAACCTCCTGGCCTCGTCCCTCCATGCCCAGAGACGTGCTGCAGCTTGCAATTGTTTCTATTTGCATGGGATAATTTTAACTGGTAGTTCTAGAAAATATTCTGCACAGCTGCATTCAAATTTCACCCTGTGCACCTAATACAACTCATCTGTACAGGATCCACTTTGGTCCTTGGTTTCCCAACCAAGAGCCTGGTCACTGCCATGGGCAGGCACTGAGCTAGGAAAGCAGAAAGCTTTGATTTTCTCCCAGTTCTGCAAGCCAGGATAAATGGGGCACACCCTCTTCACCTGTAAAATGGGGACACTACTCTCCTCTGTAAAGTACTTGGAGATCTGATCTAAGAAATGCAATATATTTTCAAAAAGGTTAGGTTAAAATATATTGCTCTTTTCATTCTCTAGATAAATGCTTCATTATACTCCTTGTCCTACACTTCCCTGATGATTTTCTTTTTTAACTAATTTGCCATTTTGACCAGTCCAATTATTTTAGCATATTAAACTCAGACTAATACAAGGATACAAAACCTAAATACCACTGCAGACACATAGCAGAGTCTACAGAATTTTGTACTATTATTTTTATGGCTTCAAAAATAGAGAGAACAGATCAAGGCAGCATGGCAAAAACTCACTTTTTTTTTGTTTCATTTTTAATTCTCCCTTTTAGTTCTCACTAATTCCACCCACTGGTAATAGCTGAAGGCATACTCCCAAATCAGTGACTCATGGCACAAGACCACAGTCCAAACAGTGACTGACTGGCTTCTCAAAGCAGCGCTGTTCAAGAATTGCATTGCTCCATCCCTGCACCTTAACTGCCTTTTCTTTGCCCAAAAAAGAAAACAAAACAAAGAGAGACGCCCACCACTGACAACAGGTGCTTCCTTAGCTCTCAGGAAAAAAAAAACCTGAAGAAAGAAAAATTCCCTCCTTGGTGCTCCCAGCCATGCAGCCCAGCCTAGGCACATTCCTCCCACCCATGATTCTTCCCAGGTAACTCTCCACAACCAGAAACACAAGACAGAACTCCCCAGGCAATTTCAGCTTTGAGATTAGCCCACCTCCTCTCTGCTGGAAAACTTCAAATATTTCAATTCCAATTAATTTCTTATATTCTGTATTTAAAATAATGAACTTTTTCCCAGGTTTTTCAAATGAATCATTTAACTTTAAGAGCTGTTTGGGAACCTTTATTTTTTTGACCTCAATGGCAACCTCCCAGACACATTATTTATAATAGGCTGTCTTTCTTAATACTTGCTATTAGTCAAAAGAGTGCTTAGTAAACATAGCTAACCAATCTTCACATCCCTTAAATAATGGGGTGGGTTCAAAAGGGATAAGCTTTCAAAGCAGGACTCTGCTCTCCTTGTAAAGAGCCACAAACACCCTGCCACAGCCCACTTCCCATCATTTTCCAGGTTCTGTAGATACTGCTTTGTATCTTCAAAGATACATTAAAATGTGACATGAAAGACCTCCTAGAGAGTAGACACTCATTGATTACTTGTGTCCTACTCTATTTACGGTAGGTCTTCCAGCTCCCCCAAACAGGTATGTCCTGGAACACCTAATTCCATATGGGACTGATCGTGGATGTCCAGGACATCAATCACACAAGGAATGTTCACATACAAGTGCTCATCTGCCTGACCATTGGATTCTGAGTTTAGTTAAACATCCTGCTGTTAGCACCACTTCTAATGTAGCTTAAGGGGTCATGAGCAAAACGCAAATGTGGATCTGCATCAGTTTAATCACTTTTTTTTTATTAAAATAAGACCTGGCTCAGGTTTCAAGAGGGCTGGACAAAAGATGGTCATCAATAGAAGGCAAAAAATTTAGCCACAGGAGGATGAGTGCAGGCTCCTCTCCTTTCATCTCTCCAGAATGAACAAGGGCACATCCTAAGTACACTTGCTTGGCCTCCAAATTAAAAATGGTTGTATCACCTTGGCTATTTTCTTCCTCCTGCAGAAGCCCAAAGGAACTGGGAAAAGCCTGCAAGCAATAAGTAGCCACTTTCTCCTACTTTCCACTAAAGCTGTGTAAGGGCTGTGATCCAGCTGGGATCCCATCTTTTGCTAAGAGATTGCTAAGGAACGAAGATTCACCCTTTGGTGCGGCAACGACAGATAAAAGCCCTCATTTACCTTCTCTCCCAAGGCTACATAAAGCAGCATTAAATGCCAGTTTACAGGTCCAACAACGCTCCATTTGGGTTGGGATAAGGCCCCCGTCCCTCCTCCACACCCTCTCTTTAAACCACTCCGCAGGTTTGGAAGATCAAAGAAATACACCTCGACTACCCTCTTCCATTTTGTTCGGTAAGAAATATCTCTATTGCATAAAAGCGTGTGTGTGTATCGCTGTATCTACAGGAATTTATCCGTGTCTGGGCACCCCGAGTCCAGGGCAGCAATAGCGGGGCTGACGGCTTCACTTTGTTCTCCGCCGGCTGCAGGATCTCGCCTCCCCCTCCAAACCTGCTCCCAGGTGGAAGCGGCTCCTTGAGGTCAGGACACATCCTCCCCCCGCTCCGCGGCCGCGGCGCGCAGAGGGCCCGGCCGCCCCCGGCCATTCCCCGGGGCCGCCGNGTCCCCTCACGGCACCGCGGCAGCGCCACTAACTTCTCACACCCTACCCGGCCGCGGCCGCCGCGCCGCCCCCCCGCCGCTCCGCGCACGCCTATTGGGCGCGCTCGGCCGAGAGCGGCGCGCTATTGGCCGCTGAGCCCGCCACTCAACAGCGCGTCACGCGCTCCCAGCATGCTGCCCGGAGAGCGCACGCCGAGGCGGTAAGAGTGCG
>VYZP01009812.1:0-21172 GCA_013400635.1 Hypocryptadius cinnamomeus
ACACACATACAGGGTGGAGGATACACACACAGCATGGAGGATATACACGCACATATAGGATGGAGTAGGTAACACACACGTGACTAAGAGATGCACACACATGACAAAGGGATGTACATGTGTGACAAAGCAGGTGTCTGTACAGACACATCCATGTGACTCAGGGGACTGTACACACACGCATACATGACAAAGCAGCGTGCCATACACACACACACATGATAAAGCAGAAGCCATACATACACACATGTGACAGGACAGACTGCCACGTACATACACGACAGAGCAGGGTGTCACACACACATATGAGGAAGTGGGGTGTCACACACATACGTGACAAAGAAGGAGCCTGTCCATTCCCACCCGTTCACCAGCCCAGGGTGGCACACACACACACACAGCACTGCCCTGCCTTTGTGAAGCTGGGCACAGGGCAGGAAGGGCCGGAGCTGCCGGGAATCCTGCCAGGAATGCCGCCTGCATCCTGCACGGCACCTGCCGTCGCCGGAGCCCAGAGCCGGAGCCGCTTCCCCTCTCCCGGGAGCCTGGCTCCTCTGCTCCTGCTGCGGCCCCGTGCCAGGGTCAGCGCTGTGCCACAGAGCCGGCACAGCCGCAGCAAACCCCGAGCAAAGGACACGACCGTGCCCAATCCTGAGAGCCAAGGCCGGGCTCAGAGCATCGGCCAGACCCCGCAGTCCGGCAGCGCCGGCTCCAAGCTGGATGCACACCAGCACAGACAACAATGGGACGCAGCTACTACTGTCATTACTACCAGGAGTAGTCTTGAAAGATGTGGCGACTGCCACAAAGCTCTCACACCAACAATGCACCCAAAATCCACCCAAATGATCCCATTTTTCCATCCGCCTGGCTGGATGAAGCTCATTGCCTAGCATTTACCTTGGAGGAAGGAATAGACACTCCAACCTCTCTCCAGGCTTTTCCTAATAGAGTTTGCTAGGAAAAGAAATTCCACAGCAGCCTTTAAAATTTTTTTTTAAATTAATTAAGAATTTGGGCATTCCAACCTTCTGCTTTGCCAGGAAGTTTCCCCTGCAAACAGCTCTGAGATGAAAATTTAGCAGGTGAGTGTTACCAGCCCGGGAATTTGTGCCCACATTTCCAGGCTGGAAACCTCCGAAGGACACGGAGGTGAATTTTGGCCACAGGACACCTCCCAGACAACCAAAAATCAGTGGAGGCCCCTCCACATCTCGTTGCCACCGACTGAGGGGCGGCATCAGCTGCGGGAGGAAATTTGGCGACGCCTTTTCCCAATAAATAACGGCAAATTCAATTATTCCAGGGAACGGGATGAAGCGCTGTCATCCCTCCTGGCTGCCGAGGTGCAGCGGGAACTCCACGGAGTAGCCACTGGCAGATGGCACATCCTATTACATGTATATTCATTTTCTGTGCTACATCCTATGAAACATTCCCAGGTTATTCCAGCTTTTCTCCCTGATGTCCACCACCCTGCTATCTGGGAACATTTTGGGAGGAGACCTTTAAACCATAACCTCTCCTTATAAAACTGCAGAGCTGTTGTTGGCTGATCGGAGCTGATTTAAATCCCAGCAGGATCAGCCCCTGAAAACCACAGGTCACCGGGGCCTTCCCTTTTTCCTGGGATTTGCAGAGCCCCAAATTTCCAGCTACAAGAAGTTTACCATGAGGAGTAAATGTTTGAGCTGTAAAGCTTCCAAAATGACTTTGTTTATCAGAGCAGATGAAGGAAAAAAAAGCTAAAGGAATCATTTGAAGCTCAAAGCAAAACTGTTTATAGGACAGCTTTTAGTGCTCCAAGATTCCAGAGAGATTTCAGCAATTAACAGCATAAACGTCCATAACTTAATTCTGTTCTATATGTGCATTGTTTAGTTGTTCCTGTGCTATTTAAGCTATTCCCCGTTAAAATACTACAAAGAGATTTGCTGATCCTATAAAAAAAACTTCAAGCAGCTTCTTCACAACATTCCTGGGATCCCAAAGCAGGGGCTTAAATCCTTTGACTTCCTACATAAGGAAAATATCCAAATAATACCCTAATTCTCTTTAAATAATGGGGGGGGGAGAGATAAAAAAATCAGATCACTTCATTTTTGCAGTAGCAAAAAATGAGTAGTGAAAGATGAAAATTTGGTGTTCCCAGAGTTATTTGTGCCTATTTCACGTTCCTTGGGAATTCAGGCCGCAGAAGCCACTTTTGCCTCTGACAAAAATCCATATGAATTTGGGAGTGGCACGAGTACCAATCCAATGGGAAGAAGCCAAATTGTACCTCACATGTTTTTTTTTCCCTGAGCAAGCCTTGTACTCCCACTGAACTCCGAGCCAGGCCTAAGTTCCCTGGTTTAACAGATACACTTTGTTCCCAGATCCCTCAGATCCAGGGAATAATGTGAGCCATCATTCCTGCTCCTGCTAAACTTGGCAAGGGCAGGCAGAGTGTCCCCACACCAAGTGACATTTGGCTGTACGCAGGCCCGGAGCGGTTCAGTCGCTCCGCCAGGGAATTCTGAATTATTAAATATATTCCGGAGCCCTGACGAGGTGACACGGAAAGAGGATGACAAAAAGCACCGAAAAATCCCCATCTCCATTATCCAAGGGAATGACTGAGCTGGGTTTATCTGTTTAATTACCACGACAGGCCCACAGCTCCCAGACTGAAACATCTGCGGGACCGAAGGCGGCTGCGGAGCGTCCTTTGCAGGCCACGCTCCGTTTGCTCCCGCGAGTAAGATCCAGGATTTCTGCTCTGCAACTCCTCTGAGTGTGCTCCGGGCTGGCTCGGGCCGCTTCCAAATCCCAGAGCGTGGCTCTTTCGCTGCCCCCACGGAAGTGGCTGCGTTCGGGCTGGGAGGGGAGGAGGATCCCGAGTAAACATAGCTGCGAGGATGGGAGGTAACAGCATTCCTCGTCTCCTTAATCATGATTACGAAACATCAGCCACGGAAAATAGGGAAGGAGCCGCTTTTGCGGAGCAGGGAAAAGCCAGGAGGAATATGACCCAGGCAGGCTCCTGAGCCCTGGAATGCTGCCTGGCAAAGGTGGCAACGCGGGGCGACGCAGGCCGAGCCAACACCCAAACTCCAGCATCCTTCTCCCTCTTTTCTGGCATATCCTGTGAAAAATGGGGGCTCCCCTTCGGAGCCGCCCATGGAGCCGCAGCAGCTCCGGACCTGCTGCACCGCTTCCTTTTTAAAAGCAGGTTTTTACTCAAAAATCTCCCTGATAGGTTTTTCCCCCTCTTTTTTATTCTTTTGAATGGCCCCAAACACAGCCCTGGCTTCCCAAATCCTCCCTGGCACACACACTGTTCCTACTGAGAGCAGCGGGATCCGTGCAGGCATCCCAGGTATGCCTCACCTGAGCAGCTCCAAAACATCTTCCCAAGAAAGCCTCGATTTAATTCCACTTTTCTGATGATCAAACAATAATAACAAAATCCTGCAGCTTTCCCACCAGGCCACACTCCAAAACCCCACAATAGTCGTACTTAAAAAACCCCCACAATATTCGCTATAATTTCCTCACCGAACATCCCGAATAAAAAACCAAGGAATTTAAACTGTGCTGGATTTGTGATTCCCTCGTTAGAGATGTATTAATTTGTTGCTCTAATGCAGGCCAAGCCCTAATCAAACTAATGGCAAAATGAAAAGCGAGGATTTAAATCCTTTAAAGGGACTTTGCTTGATTTGGTCAGGCAAAGATTGGAGATTTTTCCCTTTTTTCTGGGCCACGGGAATGGCCAATGATAAAAATTCCTCTTTTCTCTGATTCTGCTCCCACCCACACGCTATTCAAACAGCTACAGAGTGGGCAATCCAGAACAGATGCTCCCAAACGGAGGTAAAATTCCAGCCTTTAAATAGAAGGAGCAGAAATTGAACGGAATCAGGAAGATGTGGGCTGCTTTGATTAACAGATAAAAAACTGAAATATGTCAAATGTGACAGACCCAGGGAATTCTTGGGGGAAAAGCTGCTTCAAAATCCGATCCCCAGCAATCATCTCTTCATTTTATAGTGCCTCACACTTAAATGAGGATAAATTTCAGATAAATTTACTATGGAAGCGATTGCAAACTCCTCCCAAAATTTTAGTAGATGTGAGAAAATGAATTTTTTTTTGGAAACTGTCCTAAAAAAAGGGCAAACAAAGCAGGAAAAATAAAAAGCAACCCCCCACTTCAGCCCAATGAATGTGCATTGTTCAATTGAAGTAACAGCTATTAAATCACTTTCCAAATACGATCTAAATTGGAGGGAACTCCAGGGGAGTTTGCTTCCCAATCCCTCCAGTCTCCCCCAGTTCTCCCAGTGCAGGTCAGAGGCTCCAGCCTTGGTTCAGTGCCCTGTGCCGAACACCTGCAAACATCAAACAGAAACTCCTGGTCCTTTCCTGGGCTGACAAAAGCCTTTCATGTGAAAAATGCTCCCTGGGAATGTCACGGCTGGAGCTCAGGTTACATTCCTTTCTCCCTCGCAGCCCTCCCCGCTTTGGAACACGGGGAGAAGCCATGTTTGTGGAATTCAAGATTCAAAGGGAACGGGGCTTTACTTTCTTTTCCCTCGCACGTCGCAAATCACAACACGGCATCACAGATTAGCTGAGGAAAAAGCCACGGGGATGACTTTAAGCAGGAATTATTCCCACACTTCCTAAAGTCCACTTAGTTTCACTTCCCTGCTTGGGATTACTTTGAGGCGCCTGGTTTTTATTTTAATCTCTGCTTTCTCCCCTCTGTAAGAGAAGTTTGGGGTTAATGCAGAGAATCTCCATAAATCTGTTTTCAAGGAGGAATATTTAAAGGTCAGCTCAAACTTCAGAGGGACAACTTCCAGGAGGAAAACCAGGATCCAGCCCGCTCACTGCAATTCCCCGTTAGCAATCTGCATAATTAGAATAACAGACTATGTCCGCTATTATTCATGGAGCTGCCTTTAATCCAGCCACAGAAAGCATCTCTTGGAGCAGCAGCCAGGTATTCTCAGATCCAACCCCAATTTCCCAAGCCCCGGCTCCTCACATCCCTGCCTGGGCAAACAATAGCCACCAACTCCATCCTCAGGCCACACATCCACCCTCCGCCTGGGAGCAGCGGGAGGGAATTAACCCCCAACTTTTTGGGAAGCACCAGGCACTCGCTGCAAAATTCCCTGTGTAGTAAGCAAGCAATAGATACTGCAGGTGGGAAATTGCCTCGATTTTCCCTTCCAGAGACACCCTTTGCTGCCATTGTGCACACAACCACCAACGCACAGCGCCCGCCGCTCCACCAAGCTTTCCCTTCATCCTCCAGCACCAGACACCGCGGTGTGCATCAGGGAATTCTCTGGGAATTCTGTCCGTGGCAGAGTTCAGGTGTTGTTTTAAGTGGTCTTTATCTCCTTGTTCCTAACTTCCTGCAGCTCATTAAATCATCCTCCTGGCTACGTGAGGATGCGTCAAAATTCCTCCGATTCTTTCGGCTCGCAGGACAACAAAACACAATTTAATCGCTCCCTGCTCCGATTTGTCCTCCTGATCCAAATGACTCCGGAGATGAGGTTTAGGAGGAATTATTAAATATAACTCTGGAGTCATTTGCTGTCAGCCCAAGTGGTGGCTGCTGCATGGACTGGGCTCTGAGCATGACAAATTGATTTGTCTGGCACAACCACTCCGCGCTCCTCTCCAGTGAAAACAAATAGAGTGGAGATTCTAGATCCGGCCTCATCACTTCAAAAATTATGTCAGAAAAGGACAAAAACTGGGATTCAAACCTATAGATCATGTTTGGAAAGTCATCCCAGGCCAACAGCAAAATTCTCCAAGTTGCTATCTCACAATATAAGCAAGTTTGGGAAGATAAAACAAATCCAGGTTGTTATCCTGAAAGCCTAAATAGAATAAAAGGCACAAAATGAGTGTTTAGGTGAAGATTGATCTGAAAAAAAACAGACCAAACTTCCAAGCTGAAATCCCGCTCCGGAAATAAAAAGCTAAATGATGTCCCAGTGCATTTTCTAAAATACTGAATAAAGAGGAGAGGCGTCTTGAACTGAGCAAACCTGCAAATATCAGGTATGAAACTCTGCAGGGAGGGGTTTCTCTGTGGATTTCCAGGGAAGCCTTGCCCAAATTCCCCACACAGAGCAGGAGCCGGGTACAATACGCCGGCCGGTGTGCTGGCATGTGGAATTGTCTGGGAACTGAAAACACCGCAACTCCCTACCTGTACATCGAGGCACGGAAAAGCAACTGCATCCCAGAGCGAGGAAATGTGCAATAGGGATCTTTGGGAGCTCTCATTTGTCAGGCACATAAAAGCCTCTCTATAAACTTGAGTTGCCAGACAATTATTGTCCACACATGGTCTACTGCAGAGAGCTCCGAGACTGCTTTTGTCATCCCACTCCTGTTTTTAGGGAGCGCGGGAGATGCCCATCAGCCCTACCACAGCCAGAGGAACAAATCATCCACCTAAATTTCAGGAAAGTCTTCCAAAACACTCTCATGTTCAAAAACAAAATGCCCTGGCTTTAAGCAGCAAGAGAAAGTCACTTGGATATTTTAATTCCCAAAAAATATTCCATCAGCAAACAGCCCTCTCTAATCCTAAAGACTTTTTTTCCTGGTGCTTATTCTCGGATACTTGTTTTATTTATTTAACTGCAACAGCCTTCAATTCTGCTTCAATTCTAATGCACAAAATTAATTTGCACACAAGAGGTTTTGACTATCGTCCCCGACAGACAAAGAGAGGCTTTGGAATTGGAAATAAAAAATTCTCCAGGGTTCAAATCACTAAAAGAAAAAGATAAATCTACTGTAAAACTAGAACAATTTTAAGCAATGATTAAACAGAGGAGAAGTCCAGGGGTTTTTAAAAAATCAGAAACGTGCGGCAATGCTCTAAAAACCTCCCAGGCTCGTGGAAATAACAATAATAATAATAATAAAAATCAGAATAAGAATAACCAGCGCTTAGGAATAATTCCGCCGCAATCCGAACGAATCTGCTCTCCACAAGAGATTAAAGCACCACAACAAAGGTGATGCCTACGGATAAATAAATCCCAACGTTTTCACTATGGATGGAACAAAAAACGGTACATACTTGAGCCAGTAAAATGTCCACTTGCCAAGGAAGTTGGTCCATTCTTCCCGCTGCTCACAGGAGGTGAAAACATCTAAAAAAAACAAAGAGGCATTACTAGTGCAAAACAAGCAATTCCCGAGTCCACTGGCAGTCCAAAGTTCCTTGCACATTCCTTAGGAGTTCCTCTCCCCCGAACCGTCAGCCCCCACAGCCCTGCAAAGGCGTCCAGATTCCTTCCAGCCCCCAGCGCCCCTCGCCACCAGCATCCCGCTTTTATCAGGCTCATTAGCTTCCCAAACAATCTGCCCTGCCGAAGCCTTTGAGCCATGCCGGTGCCCAGCAGCGTTCTCCAGGCTGGGAAGCGGGGCTCGCTCCCCTCTCCCCGCCGACAAAGGCGGAAAAAGTTGGGATGGGTCGCAACCTTGGTCATCAACGTAGCAACGTCCATTTCCATCCCGCTCCAGGATTTGCCTGGCATGTGGGAACCCAAATAATAATAATGGAAAGTGCCACCTGCCCTAAATTCTCATTCCGTCTCTCCCACCGAGCAATTGGAAGCCAGGCTCGCTCCTCGCCCCCTCTCCCTCCCTCTCGCACTCCTCTCTCTCTTCCCAGCATTTATTTCGACCCTAATTGGTTTCTCCCTTCTCCGACGTGTCTAGTGGATAATACGCACCTTCCCTGAGTCAGAGCCTGCAAAAAGCCAAGGAACAAATGGGAAAAGTGCACCAACAAGCAGAGAGGGGGCTGCGAAGCTGCCGCAGGCTACGATTCCTGGCCAAACTTCCCCAAGCCATCCCTCAGAAGCCGAGGCTGGAGCAGCAGCACCAGCCTGGAGCACACAGGGGAAAGGGGGGGGCTTGCTGGGCTTTAGGAGCAGACCTGCCTCTCCCAGCAAAAGCTCTTCCCCAAAATAAATAACTAAGTGGATAGAGAGATATTCCTGACATATTGGGGGGAAGGGAGGGGATGGGGAGAGGAAGGAAGGGGCTGGAGGGGGAGGGGGAGCCTGACAAAACTAGACAAGTGCACGCGTCCGGCGCAACGTTCGGCCTCCAAACCAGCCCAGGGGGACAAAAATCCCTCTTTCCTTCGAAAATCACTCCCAAATCCTGGCTAGGGCGGGTAGGAGAAGGTTGGAGCAGTTTTAATGCCAGCAGAAGCCGTAGGAGATTTCAGGGAAAACTTTAAACTGAGACAGTCGTGGATTTCTTTGCACTTTCCATGTGCCAAAATCGAAACAAGGGAAGAACCGAAAGGAGAATATCAGCGAGTCATTAGCGATTAATTAGTTCATGTGCCAACAACGCTCGAAAATCGAAAGCACAATAAAAGTGCAATATTGGTATGATGGAATGATGAGAAATGGTCAGTTTTCGGGGCGTTTCTTTTGGCAGGAATAATTTCAGCCGTCCGAGACATGAAACCAAGCTGCGAACGCGCCTGCATCTCCCATCACACACAATCAGAAAGACTAAAAATACTCAGTTTGGTTTTTTTTTTTTTTAAGCGAAAAAAATATTTATCATGCTTCTAGCTGCTGATTAAAAATTGCCCAATGTACTTAGAGCACAGTTTGGGGTTGGTTTTGTTGCTTTAGGGTTTTTTTTGGCTGGATTTTTTTTTTGTTAACAGAGCAGCTAGAATTTTTATTTTTTTTTACAGCTGTTGCTAATTTCCACCGTTGTTTCTTACCGCACTGAAATCCAGTAAATCACTCAGTTCTTTGTCCGTCCCTAAGGCAGCCATTCGCTGTTGGTGATGCATTTTAGCAAAATCACACAAACCTAGAAACATGGAAATAACCGCAATCAGAAATCCCGAGCCTTGCAGGAAACAGTCGGATTTTGCTTTTTCAAGGGGGGTCGGGGAGTGGGTGGTTGAGAAGAAGAAGGGAGGGAAAAAAAGATGGAGGGGCAGCAAAAAAAAAAAAAACAAAAACCAAAAACACAACAACAAGAGGAAAAAAAAAAAGCGATATTGTATTTCCAAAGAGGCGAGCCAAACCCGGGAACATCCACTCTTAAACCCAAATCCGGAGGAGAAAAAAAAAGGCAAAGCCTCGCTCCCGGAGCATCATTTATGCAACAGGAGGTTCAGCGAGGAATGAATGAGGATCCCAGAGAAGAAACTACAGCCATCCGCTCCCAACTTTTTCCCTTCTCCTTCTTCCACGCAAAGTAGCGTTCGGAGGCAGAAACGGCAAAGAGCGAGGAGGAAAAAAAGCCACGGCGAGATGCGAAGTGCAGGTTCCGGGGGCGGGGGGGCAGCGGGGGACAATTAGCCCCGATTCCTAATTTGCGGAGAGGAGGGGGGGATAAGGCCGACAACAACCCGGGAGCGGCTCGGGCCTGTGCGGAGGCAGCGCCCGGGGGGAGGGGAGCCGAGGAAGGGAAGGGAAGAGGGAAGGGGCGCGGAGCCCAGCCCAGCGCAGCGGCCCCGACCCCGCCGAGCCCCGGCGCCGCCTCCGTACCCGCCGCCGCCGCTCATGGAGCTCCGCGCTCGGCTCCCGCCCGCTCCCGCCGCACTTTTCCAAGGATTCCACGTTGGATTCGCCCAGCTCGCGCACACACATGGCGAAGCGCGTTTATACGGGGCCGCGGACGCACGTGACGCGGGCACTTGGCCGAAAGGAACAATATTTTCTTCCCCCTTGGATTACCCGTTCCCTTCGTCTTTTTATTTTTTATATTTTTTATCTATAATCCTGCTTTGTTTTGGTTGCCTTACTCCCGCCTCCCGGCTCAATCCCAACGCCCAGCTTTCCCATTTTCCCAGAGCATCGCTGCAAACTTTGCAAAGCAGCCCCTTGGATTTACGCGCAAGTTTTTGGGGATGCTGCCAGCCCCCCCCTCCCCTCCCCTCGCCCTTCCTTCTTCCCTCATCCCCTCTGCCACTTTTATTCTGTATTTTCCTCTCGCAGGCCGGACACCACTAAAAAGAACTCCTCGGAGTTCATTTTCCGGTAGGAAATAAAGCGGCGAGTCCCCGCGTCCGCAGCTTGGTGTATCTCCCACACGTGTAGTTACATCGTATCTATGCAATGTATATACAATGTATAGATTTACACAGCCCGGAACTTGCACTTTTTTCTTTTCTTTCCTTTTTTTTTTTTTTTTTTTTTAAAAAACACATCGGGTTCGAAAATTTCAATAAAAAAAAAAAAAAAAAAGAAAAAAAAAAAAAAAAAACCACAGACAAGTTAGTCTAACAGCAAATTGGAACTTTACCTTAAATGGCCACAAATATGTTCACAATATTCCAAGGGGGAAAAAAAACCGAAAAAAAAAAGGAATAAAAATAATCAAAATAAAAAGAGAGGAATCTTCTGCCAAAGTGCTTTATTGTCTCACACGTGTGTGACCCTCCAAAACCACCAAAAAGTAGGGAAAGTGTCAGTCCTGCTCCGGGTTATTCCACAGCTTTACAGGCACACTACACCTGGCTTTGTTGGGATTTGGGGGGCCCGGCCACCGGCCACAAAAAAAATATAAATTAGATTTAAAAAATTTAAAAATTCAAAACCAAGGAAAAAAAAAGAAAAAGAAAAAAAAAAGAAGGTCCGACAACTTTTGCCCTATTGTTTTTACAGACACATGGTGACGGGCTCGCAGCGCCGCGGCTCTCGGGGACTTGCCCCCTCCTTGTCCTTCCTTAAAAAAAAAACCAAAACCAAAAAACCCAAATCCCGAAAAAAACAGGCGACTCCCCCCTCGGGGGAGCGCGGGGCCGCCCGTTCCCCAACTTGGTCCAAGTTTAGAGCAGCGCCCGCCGCCTCCTCCGGCTCAGCAGCGCGGCCTCCCCCGCCGAGCCGCGGCCGATCGCATCCCGCCCGGGCAGCCGCATCGCCCGCCGCTCACATCCGGGCAATGCCCGCCGCCTTATAAGCGCCGCCGCCGCCGCTCGCAGACAATGACGAGGAGGAGGAGGAGGAGGAGGGCGGGAGGAAGCGGGCGGGACGGCGCGGCGGGGCTCACAAGATGGAGGGACCCCGCCGCCCCTCGCCCCTCACGTGTTCCCGCGCAAGCCCGGGGGGATCGGCGCCCGCCGCACGGCCGGGCCCGCGGCGCTGCCCGGAGAGCTCCGGCGGCGCTCGGCCATGAGCGGGGCCCGAGCGGCTACGCGCCGGCAGCCCTCAGCACACCCGGGAGAGCTCTCAGCACACCCGGGAGAGGCTCCAGCAATCTCAGCACACCCGGGAGAGGCTCCAGCACCGTCAGCATACCCATGAGGGGCTCCAGCACCCTCAGCACACCCATGAGGGGTTTCAGTACCCTCAGCATGCCCATGAGGGGTTTCAGTACCCTCAGCATGCCCATGAGGGGTTTCAGTACCCTCAGCATGCCCATGAGCGGTTCCAGCACCCTCAGCACACCCGGCAGAGGCTCCAGCACCCTCAGCACACACCTAAGGGGTTCCAGCACCCTCAGGACTCCCATCAGGGGTTTCAGCACCCTCAGCACATACCTAAGGGGTTTCAATACCCTCAGCAAGCCCATGAGCGGTTCCAGCACCCTCAGCANTTCCAGCACCCTCAGCAGACCCGTGAGGGGTTTCAGCACCCTCAGCACACCCGTCAGGGATTCCAGCACCCTCAGCAGACCCGTGAGGGGTTTCAGCACCCTCAACACACCCATGAGGTGCTCCAGCACCCTCAGCACATCCATGAGGGGTTTCAGCACCCTCAGCAAGACCTAGGATGGCTTCCAACCTCCTCAGCAGACCCATGAAGGGCTTCAGAGCCCCCAGCAAACAACACCATGAGGGCTTTCAGACCCCTTAGATGACTCTCACAGGGTTTAGACTCCTCAGCAAACCCCGTGAGAGGTTTCAGACCCCTCATCACAACCGTGAGGGCTTTCAGGACCCTCATCCCGCCCAGCACTCAGCAAACCCTGTGAGGGGTTTCGCATGCCCTCAAACCAAGATCAGAAGCCGCGACTTGTTACAGCCGCCTCAGCAGTTACCTGAAGGGCTTCAGGTCCCGCAGACTCTCGATGGGTTTCGCGATCCTCCGCCACGATCACACTCAGTGAGAGGGGTTTCGGCTTCCATAGATCCTCCAAGGGTTTCTTGCGCTCCCGGTCCTCAGCCGATCCCGTGAGGGGCCTGAGGGAGCTCACGCCTCGTCCCCATGAGGGGGCTCGCGCCACTCCGCCATGAGGGGGCACGCGCCACTCGTCCTGAGGGGGCTCGCGCCACTCCGCCCTGAGGGGGCTCGCGCCACTCCGCCGTGAGGGAGCTCGTGCCACTCCGCCGTGAGGGGCTTCCCGCCACTCCGCCCTGAGGGAGCTCACGCCACTCCGCCCTGAGGGAGCTCACGCCACTCCGCCCTGAGGGAGCTCACGCCACTCCGCCCTGAGGGAGCTCACACCACTCCGCCCTGAGGGAGCTCGTGCCACTCGTCCTGAGGGGGCTCGCGCCACTCGTCCTGAGGGAGCTCGTGCCACTCCGCCCTGAGAGAGCTCACACCACTCCGCCGTGAGGGGATGGCGCCTCGGGCAGGCCTCCCTGGGGCTCTGGCCCAGCCCTGGCCCCTCAGAGGCCCCGCGAAGTTTCCCGCCTTTGCCTTCGCGGGCCACTGCTGAGGCGCCGTGAGGGGCTCCAGCTCCCTGAGCATCCGAAAACTCTGTGAGGGGTTTCAGCGCCTCAACCGTGATCAGACCCTCGAAGATTTTCAGCCCGCTTAGCCCTCAGCATCCCGCGAGAAAAGGTAGGTTTGAATTATTCCTTTATCAATGTTTTTTTTGGGGTGCTGAGCCCGCAACAGGGCTGGTGCACGAGCAGGTGGTGGAAATGAAAATAAAGAAGGGAATGGGGAAAGGCAGAGATGGGGGAATGATCTAAAATCATGGAATGGTTTGGGTTGGAGGGCTCTGTCACTGGACCAGAACGCTCCAAGCCCATCCAGCCTAGCTTTGAACACTTCCAGGGATGCTGCCTTCAAATTAATGATGGATTTGGTTAATAACGGGCTGTGAGGTTTTATTTGGATATTAAGTAGGAAAAGGGCTGACCCAACTGCCACCCTGGCCCCGGTATTATTCATTTTCCAGTTTTAATCCTCTGGATTTTATACTGTCCCCATATGTCCTGTTTTCAGCAGGCCACAGGAATTCCATGTGGGCAATTGGCTGAGCAGGGGGGCCTTTGGCCACCTCAGAATTCACAGGAAGCAGACCCGAGAAATTTTATCACACTCCCCTTCCCTGGAAGTGTCCAAGGCCGGTTAGGATAGGGCATGGACAAGTGGTCAAGGGGGATGGAACTGGACAGTCCTTAAAATCCCAAACCATTCCCTGATTCTATCAGGGTGATTGTGCAAATAAGTTGATGAATGTTATGGGAGCTGCAGTAGCTGATGCCATGAGTGAATCTATGTGATCCGGAGCTGCCACACTGGTTTTTGTGGTAAAACAGTAGTGGGACATAGCTGAACTTAATAAATTTTATAGGATAAAGCCCCCAGTCACCAAAGTGTTTGTTTCTCCACTTCCCGAAAATAAACAAGTGGGGAAATGGAGCAAGAGAAACCTTGTAATTTCCATGCAGTTTCTACCTTTGTGCTTCCTTGTTATGGTGTCAACATGAGGCTAGTTTGGCTTAGTGGGGAATGTAAACTTGCTAATTTCAGTACAGCTTTGCAAAGAATGTGTTTCATTCATTGCCTCAGAAATACTGCAGATTTCCATGGGAAAGTACTCCTGGAGGTGGGAAAATATCCTTCTGTATTTGCCTGAATTCCGATTAAAATTTGGTTTGTTTTCTAATTCCCTAATGAAATAGGATGTTTGATTTCAATTAAAGTGAAATGTCATCATTTTCGGTTGTACTAATGGATATGGAATACTGCAGCCCATTAGGGAGAAAACAGTGGATTTGGGAAAAGGCCAAGAGGTGCAGGGGATGTAAAGAGATTTTCCATGTATTTTCAATTTTTGTAATGGGCATATGTAGGTCATTATGGAAATCCATGGCTTGTGATGACAGGAATACAGAAAATACAATAAGGCAATCTCTTATCAAGATTTCAGCAGGAATTGTTCACATTTTGTAAATCTGGAAAAACGTTTGGATAGCGCTTGGAGTAACCTGGGCTAGTGGACGGTGTCCCAGCCCGTGCCATTTGATCCTTCAAATCCCTTGCTCCAGGCCTCTTCCAGCCGAGCCTTGAGCAATTCCAGGGCTGGGGCATCCACAGCTTCTCTGGGAATATCATTTGGAGTGAGCCTCTGGGACACTTGATGGGATTTAACAGTATATTCCCCCGTATGGTATCTTTGCATTATTGAGTGTTCTTTGAAGGCTCTCCACTGTTGGCAAAAATTTATTGTTGTTGTTGTTGTCGTTGTTGTTGTTACAAATCCTTTTATATCTGATTTCGTATCTTATTTCTGTTTTTACTGTTTGTTATTGAGCCTGGACCCGTCAGTGGCGAGGGACCCTCGGGCTGAGTCCTGTCGCTTGTCCTTATAATTGAATTAAAAGCTGCTGTAAAAAATACATGGGAATAAGAATAGGAGAGGGATGAAGAAGGAAATAATTGGGGGAATACGTGGCTGGGTTAGTTATTGTCCCAATTAACTGCCTGAATTAGCTCCTGACAAGGAACACTGAGGGAAGAATAAAGGGCTATCGGTGACAAGGCCAGTTTTTAGGGAAGCTGCTCCTCTAAGTGTCTTATGATTGCAATATAAAGAGCTGCAGGTTTCAGTTAAATGGATTTTGATTCTGCTCATTTTTCTAACAGTAGATTTGTTTCACTTCCATATTAATCTCCTTCTATTAAACCATAGAAATGCCAACCTTCGTTTTCCTGGGAGCAGCCTAGGACATAATCTAACTTTACAAAAAAATACAAGTATTTGTGCTTAGCGAAGAGATTGAGGTTGGATTTAAATGCTGTGAACTGGACACACAATTATGTCATTTTCAGGTCTAGGAGAAGTTGGTTATTTGGAACAAGCATGAGGACTTGAGCTAATTTTCACAGCAAACTGGTTTCAGTGTTTTGGAGGGAAACAAATTCCTTTTCAAAGTAATGGCTTTAGCTGTGCCAGGGGAGGTTCAAGTGGAATTTCTGCATGGAAGGGGCTCCTCAGGGAGTGGTGGAGTCCCCATTCCTGGGGTGTCCAAGGGACAGGGAACACCTGGATGTGGCACTGAGCGCTCTGGCTGGTGACAAGGGGGGCTCAGGCACAGCCCAGGCTCCATGACCCTGGAGCTCTTTTCCAACCTGACTGATTTGATACATTTGGAGTTAGATCTTCCTCTCTCCACTCAGGAAGAGGACGGATGGCATGAAGCGACACGAATGTCCATGGTGACTCGGGGATGGGTGTGAAGTCACCCGCAGCAGCTGGGGCTGCCCCGCCCTGGGAGCGCTCAGGGCCAGGCTAGGCCGGGCTTGGAGCAGCCCGGGCTGGTGGGACTCCCCGGCAGAGGCCTGGCTGCAGCTCGCAGACATTCCAGGTGGAGCCTGGGAGACACAGACGCGTTTCTGCGCTGTCTCTGGGCCGCCTCCCACACGGGAGACAGGAACATGGGCAGGGACACGGGATCCCCTCCCTTAGGAAGAGCTGCAGACGCAGCCTCAGAGCCTCCGGCTGCAATGTTCTCTCGCTCCTTATCGGGAACTAAATGTAATAAGTAAATACCCGGTAATGGTTTAGAAGCAGCCAAGGAAATGTGTGGAGTTCTCCCTAAAGCTCCTGCTCCCCAGCAGGAATTCTAGGGCCCTGCTCAGCTCCATTGATTATGTTGTCTGTAGAGAGGGAGCTGAAAAGGTTGCAAAGAAATGAGGGATTAGGGAAAAAGAAGTCAGGGATTTACACCAGTTGAGTATCCAACTCTGTAATAAATGAGATCATTTATAAGAAAACTCAGCTGTCACCGAGCTGCCCTTCTGTCTGTCCCCACCTAGGAGGGACACGGCCCCAGGCCTGTCACTGGCTGCTGCGTGGCCACATTGGGAAAGGTGCAGCAGCCAGGAGATCCGTAGGATGGGCCTTCTGAGGCTCCGGGGGAAACATCTGATATTCCTGAGCTTAATTCGAGCCCATCCACAGCCAAGCTGCCTCTGGCTGGCATCTCCCGGCACTCAAGGCTGGCTCTCGCTTGCAGTCACCGCCGGAGAAAGCCTCTCCCTGCTGGGTACACAACGATCCTGCAGATCGGCAGCGATGCCTGCCATCGGCTCGGGGCCCTCCCGAGCGCTGCGGCTCCTGCATCCACCAACGCGGCCAGCCTGCAGCGCCAGATGCCTCGAGCTGGTGGTGGCCGGGTGACCTCTGGCTGGCTCAGGGGACCCAGAGCAGTTCTGGCTGTCCCTGCATCCCTGGCAGTGTCCCAGGCCGGGCTGGACGGGGCTCGGAGCAGCCTGGGACAGGGGAAGGTGTCCCTGCCCGTGGCAGGGGTGGAAGGACAGGAGCTTTAAAGTCCTTCCAACCCAAACCGTTCCTGGATTCTGAGATTGTAATTTCATCACCGGGAAGCACGAGGAAGGTGAGGGGTCAGGGGGAAGAGGAGTGAGGCAGGGCAGGGAAAGTAAAGGCGTGTTTCCCACATGGATAAACTCCCCAACAATCTGCTGGAGGAGGGATTTGGTCCAATCCTGAAACCCCAAACCAGCCTCATTTGGATTTGCCAAGCACCTGTGAAAGAATGCAGCTGCAAGGCCCTGGGAAAACAATGGGAACTGTGACAGTTCATTAATATAAGGCAGCCCCAAGACTTATTTGGGAAAGCCATCGATACAGGATTGCACTGGAGGACTCAGTGGCATTCCCGAGGTATGCCCGGGAGCAGCTAGCTCGGGCTGGGGATGTGTGTGAACCCCAGTTTGGGAACTGGGACAACTTACTGGGTCTGTCAGCAAAACAAATGGAGGAGCGCTGATTGCTTCAGCACTTCCTTCCCTTATTTTTCATCCCGTATTCATTTGATAGGTTGGGATTTTTCCTTGTTTTCTGTTTGTTTTTTTTTATAGTTTGCTCTGGCTATTTTTTTCTGGTGAAGCAAGGGTTTGGAAAGTGCAGGCAGCATTTCAAACTGTGATCTGCACAGATGGGAATGAAGGAACATTCTCCAGGCGAAAATTGTTCTCAGAGACATTTGGATTGAGCAGGATTTGTCTGTGTGCGGGGTGGAACATCCTGATTTCCAATAGGAGGGTGCTTGGGCAGCACAGGGGTGCTGGGCACGGACCAGGGGACACCTCCCACCAGGCCCTGCCCAGGCAGCGGGTCCAGCCCGATGGATCCAACCCGTTCTCCCAAGGCAGAGGCACAGTGCAAGCACAGTAACCCACGGGAAGGGTTGTCCCGTGGAAACACCCTCAGAATCAGGCCGCTGAGGTGGTTCATGGTGTTGTGTCCTCACAAACCTTGCTGCTTTTAATGAGTTTGAGGTGTGTGTGTAGCCCGGCGCTTGATGAAGAGTTTCTGTCACCACAGGCAGCAGTTACAAATGACAGGGTGGGCAGGGATGGGCTGGGCAAATCCAAAACAATTTGCTTTGCATAGATTAGCAGCTCCTAAAGAGATCCCACATTCATCTGGGAGAGGTTTTCAGGGTGCAGTGTCAGAGAGAGGCTTTGCTGCCCACGTCTTGTGTTTTTCCCCACTTCCCTCCTCTCTTCCCTCCTCCCACTTTTCGTTTCCAAACTGAATTTCCCGATTTCCAGATGCAACTGCAATATAACGTGGAAATAAAAGCAGGCAGTTAAATTATCGGAGCCCATAATCTCTCCCAAAGAAAAAGGGGGGATCATCCAACTCCATTTTCCTGCTTATGGGTCCCTGTTGCTGTACTAGTGGTAAATACACGAGGAGCTCGGCTCATCAAATTTTTAAGCACAGGATGCACAAAGGAAGCTCCAGAGTGTCTGGAAAAGCTCGTGGCATCGGTCAAAGGCAGCTCTTGGGGCTGAGGCGTTGCCAGCTCCCCATTCATCATCACTTCCCTTCCATCCCCGCGTCCCTTTTGTTCTCTAAACCCTAAATTTCCACAGTTTAATTTTCCTCCTCTCCTGGAATGGCTTTGCAAATGCTTAGCCTTAAGTAATAGTCAGTAAAGGTGAATTACCTTAAATCAAGCAAGGGTTATCTAATTTAGAAAATAGGAAATAGAGAGAAAATCAAACTAAATGAAATGTAAACAGGATAATTCATATCTAATCCGTGGGCTTGCTCAACAGGAGGAGTCTTTCAGTTGTGCTCAGTTGAGCACCCGGTCTTAGCACAACTCACAGGTCTTTGAGCCCAAACCAACAACCTCTTTAGGCCCTGCACTCCCAAAATCCTAAGGGCGTGGGATTTCTCATGTCCATTTTTGCTTTCATCGTAGCACCTCCAGCTGAGCTGCTCCTTCCTCAGTTTCCCTCAGTGCTTTTACTGGCACACACCCACTTACCTGTACTATTTATAAGCACGTGGGGATGGGATAGCGCCAGGGCAGAGCTTCCTATGGCAGCTAGGCAAGACAGTCCATAGAATCCCACACTGCCTTGGGTTGGGAGGGACTTAAAGATCACCTCCTGCCACCCAGGGCCACCTTCCACTACCCCAGGCTGCTCCAAGCCCCGTCCAAGCTGGCCTTGGACACTTCCAGGGATGCCTCAGCTTCTCTGGGCACCCTGTGCCGGGGCCTCCCCACCTTCCCCGAGAAGAATTCCTTCCCAGTAGCCCATCCCAAGCTCCCCAGTTTCCCACCCTCTGGTTCCTTTCCCTGCCTTTTTATTAATATGCAGCGCACCGCCGTCCCCCGGACTAATGAAGCTTATTACAGGATCCTGCCAGAAAGCTTTCCAACTTCCTTCCAATTAGCACTCGGTGCTTCAGAGGAATCCTCGCAGTACGGGGAGGTGTTTGGCAATTGCACAGCACCTTTTTTTCAGCAACTTCACTTAAGATGTCCTTGTTAGATTAAAGACTCCTCAGATGCTGATTACCCCCTCCGGGTGGGTTCTTCATTGTTCTCCACACTCAGGAGTTGTTTTATATGTTTTATTTAGGTTACAGCTTGCAGGGATCTTCTTGGTTTATTCTGGAATGGTTTGGGTTGGAAGGGATTTTAAGGATCATCCCGTTCCACCCCCTGCCATGGGTAGGGACACCTCCCCCTATCCCAGGTTGCTCCAAGCCCTGTCCAAGCTGGCCTGGGACACTTCCAGGAAAAGGGAGTCCACTCAGATAAGGGAATTTGAGATTGGCACATGAGAAAATGCACTGGGAGCTCCCCCTGCCACGCTGCAGGATGGACCCTGGCAGGGACTGGTTCCAAAACAAAGGAGAACATTCCCAGCACTGCAGCAGCACCTCTCACCTGCTGCTGAGCTGCTCCTGTGTGTGCTCCGGAGAGCTTTCCAGTGGGAAATGCAGGAAAGGCATCCCTGTGATCCGCTCCGGTGACAGCGTTTCCTGCACCTCATTCCTGCTTAGTGATCCAAGGCCAGCTTGGAGCAACCTGGGCTAGTGGAAGGTGTCCCTGCCTGTGGCAGGAGGTGGAATGGGATGATCCTTAAAATCCCTTCCAACCCAAACCATTCCAGAATTCATTCCAGGATTCCAGAACCTTCTCCGTCCCAAAGCCTGCAGCCAGGATTTTTGGTCCCGTTTCCATGCCAGTGATTCCCAAGTGACACTTAGTCCCTGGTGGTCAAATGAGGACAGTACTGGGGCATGCTTGCCATCCCTGAGCTTCCCAGTGCAAGGTGGGAGCACAGCCCTGCTCCCAGGAGCCTCAGGGAAACCTGGTCCCACCCAGGGTTTGTTCCCCTTCTCCCAGTTTTCCCTCAGATTCCGAACAATTCCCAGTGATTGCTTTTCCAGCGAAACCCTAACAATGAGAATTTTTCAAGGTTAGCAACACAATTTGGGCAAGCGAGCAAACTATTGGGGAGGCTTCATTCCACTGTGGCAATTAAGGAAAAGGAATATCAGCAGGTCACATCTTGCTTCCGGTGCATCGGGAATTGTTTTGCCGTGGAGTTTGGAGGAAGCAGGATTGGGGTTGTACTTGGTATTTAAAGCAAACAAACCTATCTATTAAATGAGACTGTGGAATGGGGCACGAAAGTAAAACCGAGACCGTTAAATTACAGATAACGGGGGAAGAGTCCAAATTTTCCCAAATGTTCTCGTTTTGCGTTTCTTTCCTAACGACCGTCGTTATATTTTGATGTGGTTAATAATACAGCAGAGGTTAAATGAAACATGAAAAAGGGCTGTACATTAAAATTGAGATAACTCTTCCTTCAGTGAAGTGGAACCCAGCAGATGTAGCTGCACACTGTAATTGCTGCCTGTTTCCTGTCACTCTGATTAAGTTGCATTGTCCCTGCTCCAAGTGTAGGAATCAGTGGCTTCCCATAGGGCACAGCATGGGACAACTGGCTTCGGCAGGCAAATGACTCTGTGCACCTCCTGCTTGTCCTGGTAATGGTATAGACACACAATATCCATTGATGACTCCTAAAATCAATAGGCTGTGCAGTGGGAGAGGCTCCGGGGCTTCCATGGGAGAGGCACTCCAGTCGAGGGCTGGCATTTTGGGAACGGTTCCATTCCCCAGCTCGGGAGGCCAAAGAAGCCCAGGGCCTGGCTGCTGTGTTAGTTCTGCTCCTCAGGAGTCGCTCTGCACCTTCCTGTGCTGTTTTCTCCTCGCTCCAAAGCCACGGGATCCCAGAATCATGGAAAGGGGCGGCTCGGAAGGGAACATGCACCTCTGCAGAGCCACCTTCCACTAGACCAGGCTGCTTCCAGCCCTCTCCAGCCTGGCACTCCTTGGGCACCCCCACCCCTTCACAAGCCTGAATCCCACTCTAGAGGAGTATTTGGAGCTTCAGGGCAGTGCGGACTGATGCCAGAGGGATCTGGAGTCCCCTGGTGTGATTCCAAACCCAGGGAATACTTCCCTTCCTGAAAATTTTTAGATGGCTGAGGAACTGGAATGTTCTGCATCCTGAGTCATCAAATGAGCGTCAACTGGGCAGGAGGGCTGTGGATTTGGATTTGGGATTTAGGCACCTCTCCCCTCCAAGGCTGTGGCTATCCCTGGCAGTGTCCAAGGCCAGGCTGG
>VYZP01009815.1:0-10518 GCA_013400635.1 Hypocryptadius cinnamomeus
GGGCGGCTCGGCGGCCGCGGAGTCCTCGGGCGGGCCCGGGCCCTGCAGCTGCGCCAGGCGGTACCCGGCCAGCATCTCCTCCAGCAGGTGGCGGTAGTTGCCCCTATGATTAATCCGCATCTGCCTCAGCGCCTCCACCAACCTCCCCTGCGTTCCGCCTTCCTCGGCCGCGCCGGGCTCCTTCGGTTGAGATTCAACACCCCAAAAAGATCAGTAGTTAAACTAAAAGTTTTTCTAACCACATTAAAAAAAAAAAAGGCAAACCGAAAATCCAATCTTTTTTTCAAAATGAGAAAACATCTCTCTATTTGAATGTAAAACACCTTATTAGCAACATACAACTTAGAACAATGTATTTAATGTTCATCCTTTTAAACAACATAATTTAGGAAATTATAACGATGAAACCAGCATTTTTAATAATTTCAATTCATTTTGAGCCAGTCAAACTACCTCCTCCCAATTAACTCCATCTTTACTTCAAATGTCTTTGATAAATACAGATGATACCTCCCCACAACTTTGGTCATTTATCAGTGGAAAATTTTGAAAATTAAAGCTTCTTTAGCCACCAGGTCAATACATTTAATTGTGAATTTCTGCACAGCCAGTAGCAGCACAGTTCTGTGAAAAACTCAGAGAATAGATAACTCTACCGATAGTAGTTTAGTTGAAGCATCACATCAAAATAAATGCTCAGTGTTTTAGTGAACACTCTCTGATTTTGGCATGCATGATTCTGCCAGAAAAGCAAGCAGCTACCCACAAGCACGGGGAATGCTGGTATTTGGACAACATAAGACACACCTTTGGGCAGATTGTGTATTCCCTGGAAAAATTAGCAGGTAGGACAGTTATCTAATGTCAAACCTAAGAACCTACAGCACAAAATCTGATCATTTAGTGCTGATTAAGGAATGGAAGTCTCCTCAGCAAATGACCTGCTTGGTTACAAGCCCTTCCAGTTGAAAAAAAAATGTTGGTTTTTGGGTGATAGACTTACAGTGCTTTGACACTGATACTAGGTATTTTCACTTTCAAGTGCTAAAGCAGTACTGTTGCTTTAAGGGAACAGTACATTTTAAATTATTAATATCTAGCAACTTATCAATCTAGACGAATGAAACTATCTCTGGAAGCTGGCAGATTTTGTAAGACATAAGAAGCACAATCCAGACTGCCTTGTTTTCATGCTGACCTCATTTTATTGTCATGTAGTCCAAAAGCTTCCTAACTACAAGTAATGCTGTCATTCATTTACAAGCTTAGTAGCAGTATTGAGAAAATACCTTGGGATCAGTAAGATTTTGCATGCTGTATGTAATGTTGCTGGAATAAAAGCCCCAAGAATGATTAGTACAGTTCAAGTTAAAATGGAGACAATTTTACCACAAAAACGAGTATTACTGCATATAATGGCATCCCTCTAAGTTTAATTTGTTCAGGAAATATGAGACATACTTTCACAATGTTTTGCTGGTCTTAGTTTGAGATGTTTTGACTCCCATGTACTAGCATTAAAATGCCTTTTTGACTCCCACGTACTAGCATTAAAATGCCTTTTTCCGTATCATGTTAGATTCCTGTTTCACATTCAAATATGAAAATATTCAAGACAATATTCAAGAATTCAATACCCTCTTGTCTTCAAGAGCACAGAGAGGAGAAGCAAGATAAAGGAGATAGTTTTAATGTATGAAATGGAACTGCTTTAATACCTTATAAGCACAATGTCAGCCAAAAACCAGGGCACCAAGAAGAGGCTACAGATGTATCCTTTTTCTTGGCTTGACAAAGAAAAAAACCTGAGTTATGCATATACCTGGCTAATATTAAACATGGCAACATAGCTGAAGACTTCCAATTTTTTAAAATTCAGGGAACATTTAAATTCCATATTTTGTCTACTCCATCAGTTTTGCTCTGAGGTTGACATTAGCACACATACACCCTGAAATTTCCGCATTTCACAATACCGAGATCTTTAAAAATTCCTTTGGCAGACTTGAAGTGAATAATTTTGCTCCATGCAACACTGAAGAGTAAAAGCAATAAGCAATATAATAGCAGCCCTGAGGCTCCTAAGCAATTCAAATGCTGGTAGGAGTTGAATTAGCAATGCTGTTAGCGTTTGATATTCAAACTCACATCCTGCATGGCGCTGCACCCTATTTTACAGCAGGCTATTTTGTGCTTCCCTTGTGTCCCTCAGTGCTAATAGACAAGAAACCCCACAGACAGTAGGACAGAAATTGCCTCTTTTGTATATTATATGCTATATAAACAGAGATTTCTCTCTAATGATGTGTGGCTAGAACAGGTCCCTGAAAACTATGGTTATTGTGCAAGGTAGAATTTGCCTTCCTTCACATTTCAATTCAACTGAAGTGCCACTGACCATAAAATCAAGAATAAATTTGTGCTAGCTATATTCAACATGAGCATTCACAATTTTTACACAAGTTTCGTGCTATTAAATTGTGTATGAAAAGGGCTGCTATGTATTAAAGACTGGATTTACAATGTTGTGAGAACGATGTAAGAGTTGTGTCCATTTATATTTTTTTATGTGTAGCAGCCCTTAATGGCATATGATTCGGTTCAGCCAACTGCCAGAGTGTATTATTAGTAAAAACAAGACAGAAACATGATTGATTTCAAGTAAGATGCTCAAAGGCATCTTTAAGCAAATGCCAGTGAAACTATTAACACAGCCACTGTAATTTTAACAATGTTTCTTGTGTTTAAGGATATATACATACAGTGAAGTAGTCTAGTTGGATAGTAGTATCCTAGTCTTAGGAACACACAAAAAATTAAAATGGTCAGAGTAGAGTCAAGAGAAAGAGTAGTACTTTAGCACAGGAAGTAGAACAACTCTTCAGTGGTATTGTAACATCACAGTGCTAACAATTATTTAGCTATGAAAACATTCTTTTAAATTCCCTTTAAAGATCTGAAAGCATCAGGCCCCAATACATAACAGATTTCTGTGCTTTCATTCATGTTTCTAAAGGTACAAGGCACCACATTTATAGCAGAAGTCTCTGCCCAAACAACGGGCAAGTTGTTCATTGCAACCACAGTGCAGGGCTCTCTCCAGCCCTGGATTTATAAAATACTTGCCATCTGCTGAGATTCCTAGCAGAAAAAACTTAGGACTGCTATACCCTCAAGCCAGACTATGATCTCTGGATACTACTGTAAGTAAGGGTTTTATTTCTCAGACTCTTGCTCTGCATGACATCTCCTTACTTAGGCTCTATGTTAAGGTTTCTCAGAAAACACACATGTGAAGAATAAAAATCTACCACTAGTTTGGATAACCAAAAAACAAAACCCTAGTGCAACACTACCTGAAATGTTTACAGTGCTGAGTAAAACAAAGCTAACCTAGAAACAGATAAAACCAAGGTTTTAATTTATATACTAAGAACTAGCTTGCAAAGCTATTATGATCCAGTTCACAGGAACTCATGGTAACCATTTTAAAACTGTTAGATGCTAAAATGTATAGTCTTTAGAAGGAAGCCATATTCTCAATTGCAAAAGCTAATCTGACTGTTTGGGTTGTTGTGTAGTTTGGAGAGGATTTTTTTAGTCATTTGCATTAATATTTTAGCAACTAACAACATTACTATTTTGCCATGATAAAAATTGCTCTAGTCTTACATACCATAAGATGGAAGATGACTGTCACAGGCAGAGTTTCCAGTCAGTAACAGAAGTGTTCTGCACAACACCCACTCTCAGCAGACATGGGTGCATTGCTAACCACACTCAGGGAAGGATGCTCAGGTGCAAGTCAAGCATGCCTTTGTGCTCTGCAGACTCAGCATCCATGTCTCCAGCACCTAATTTTTCATATGAACAGCTGCTCTTGCCTCATACTAGTTTAAACAGGAGCATCATTGGCCAGATTTCAATCTCACTTGGCAATGTCATCATTGGGATATACTGTATGTTTCCTTCCTGCTTAAATGTGAGATGTGTAGCGACATTATCACTGTGTGTAGACATGACATTCTGAAGAGTCTGATGTTGAATAACTGAACAGCTTCCTTCCCTTTACATCTCTGGACACTACAGTGTCCAGTCCAGAAGGCTACAAGATCACCACACATACACCTGAAACTGAGTAAGACCAGTAAGGAAGTCATGTTTTCATCATCTCAGAGATGAGGCCCACTAGATTCATCCACTTCAAGGACATTAAGATAACTTGCTGGGAAGATGCAAACGGGAATTGTATCCTTCACCAAGGGGGAATTCATCCCCTCCAACCACTTTGGGCTAGTACCAGTCAGGGTGAAAAGAGCAAAGGTGCTGACTGGCAAATGATATGCTATCACAAGCTCAAACTAGAATTCAAACCACTCTATTTAAAACACATATCTGCGATTTGCACTTCTATATCAACATAAGAAAAACTCAGGAAGCAGACTGCAGTCTACTGTTCAAATATCTTCTTAAAGAAACCACATTAAAAGCTAAACCAGTTACTCAGGGATTTTAAGAGCAAGAAAGGTCAAAGCTGTTAATGATATATTCTCTTATGAGCAAAATGCATATTGAGGTTAGCTACCTCATTTTATTACATTAAAATGGATGATGCACAAACATTTCCTGAAAGGAGCCAATAGACAAACAGATGCTGTACTACATATTAGGACTTTCAGCAAACTTGCACAGCTATTGAGAAGTAAATCTGGACTTAGAACGGGTGCATCATAAATGCAACTAAGGCATATAACATTTCTAAAATGTAACCATTAGACAAACATTCAGGGTTTTTTTCTTAAAATACCAATTAATTTGTAAAACTTATGCTGTTTTAATTTTTATTTCATTTTCAAATAAGCCACATATACCAGTAACTTTTCCCCAAAAAGCAGGGGAAGTTCTGGCTGAATACAAAAAGCAGTAGCAGGCTGATAGAGGTGCAGAGTTTCCTGAAGGACTAAAGAAGCTGAAAAGAGGAAAATTTTGTGTACCTTGGTTTGGGGTACTGTTGCACAATTTCTTGAAAGTGAAATGAAAAAAGTGTATCCTATCACTTTCAAACTAGACAAAGGAACAAATCCTAAAAAATTAACAAGTTAAAAGATTTCTTCTCCATTTGTATGTTAACAGAAAAGTGGCCCCTTCCACCCACACAAGCTTTCTAACTGAAGATAATAAATCAAATATAGGCAGTTAAGAAAAGAGGACAATGGGAAAGACACAGTAACAATTGTGGTGAGACTGAGTATTTACTATCTCAAGGTGTGCAATTGATAATTTCAAGGTATTTCAAGTGCAACACCATTCACAGTAATAACTACCTGACTGAGGGCCTTGTAGCCATCTCAGAAGAAAAAATATTACAAAGGATTTACTAGAATTGGAATGCTACTTCCATAAAACAGTTCACATAAACTGTACAGGAAATGACAACGTGTACAAGCACTGATGTTATTTATCAGTTCTTCAGTTTTCCATAGTTTTTAAACAAATTTAACCACAATTGATACAAACACCAGTTATTACTTACACTAATATTAGGAGCTACCTAATAATCAGGTTTAGAGGTACAATAAACCAAATTTCAACATCCTATTTAAAATTCAGCTTCGTAGGAAATGGGAATAAGAATGTAAGCCATTTTAGAAATCATAACTGAAGTAATCTAAAATCACTTTTCCTTAGACCAGTAGAGATGGAACATGAAAAGATAGCGCAAATGCTATGAAAATAGTCAATATTAATTTTGTAGCCTTTTATATTCAGTGTACTGAGGCCTTCTTACTGAAGACAACAGGAAGTATGTTTGCCTCCTCTTGTACTACATTTCTGGACAGTAGACATAACAGCTGGTTAAGTAAAGGATTTGCCGGCTACTAATTTTTTACAATTATAAACCATAGTTTAGAAAAACCCTGCACTGTTGCCTCACAGGTTTGACTGAGAAAGTGATAGTCATTTAGATGTTTAAAAAGTCTTTCAGAATTGGGTGCCAGTTTTTTGTCTTTTAGAGGAAGAACTTCTATATCAAATCCATCGAGAGCAACGTAAAAATTAGAGGTATGTTATAAAATGTATGTTGCATTTCTAACATTTTATTCCCAGTGACGAACACTTTTGCTTAATGTATGACATCTCTGATGTTCACATTAACAAAGAGGTGCAGCAATCAAAATGGGAACTTACCCCCTCATTGTCTCTGTGTGGATTCAGCCTAGTATACACATTTTCAATAATATTACGCCTAAAAAGAGAAGTTTTAAAAAAAATTAGGCAAAACAAAGGATTTCAAAACATTGAGAAAAGTTTGATCAGAGTACGCATTTTGAAGTGTTTAAGGTATTTTCCTTTTAATCTGACTTCTTTACTCACTTTCAGTAAGAATCTGGGGATCTAGCAACTGGTTAAGATTCGGAAAGACTGAGCAAATTAAAACCATTTTCTTACCTTACCCTCTCCATGATCCACCTCTTTTTAGAGCTGTATACTCAGATTTTGTCAAAAGTAACATTTAAATCTATATTTGGCTTGCTATAAAAAAATTCTTCAAGTTTGCTGGTTTTCTTGCCTCCACATTTCTGGATGTGGAACTTGAAGATAGTTCAGTTTTCCCCCATCTTTATTACATATATGCAGGTTACAACCTGTCTACAAAATTTTGAGTGTGGTATGCAGAGTATATGACCTCTCAGATGTGTTTCCTATTGTCTATTCACACTGTAGAAATCAAAACACAAAAGCCAATAGCTAGACTTTTTTTTGTAGCAGTGCCAATTAAGGCAAATTTCACAGGCAGTCAAAATAAGCACAAAGAACTTCACAAAAAATAAAACCCTTCATATAAACAGACTTCTGATGCAAAAAAGATTATGTACTCACATCTTCAAATCAGAGTTCAAACTGGCAAACATTCAGACAGCTAAAACAAGTATGATCAAAGTTACTGACAGTTTCAACAAAAAAGAACTGCTACGTGGACTACGACTCTTAAGTCTGGAAGTGACCAAGGTCTCTAAAAATTGTCTTATAGAATGAGGGGCACCAACTGTGATGCCAACAAAGGCATCAGATGTCAAAACAGCAGCAAATGTCTCAAATACACATAGCTCTCAAAGCAACAGAACTTTCTGTCCCAGAATATTGAGGATGCTACAAGTTTGATGAGGCTCCTTCCAAACATATTTAAGAAATCTGGAAAGGTTGCATATTTGAGGCAGTATGGGATCCATTGGAATTGATGGAAGATCTTCCTAGAGAAAAGAAACTGAATCTTTTTGCCAATTGCTGGAGGAAAGGGTTCTCTCCATTTAGTTCCACAATTAGTGATAGAGGAATGGCACAATTCTGACTAAATGTCTGTACTACATAAAGCAAAGGCACCTCCAATGTAACAGAAAATGCCTGGAACAGTCCAAGCAAGACTGCTACAGAAGCAGGAGGCAGCCACTGCAGCGGGTGTAAAAAGACATGAAAATAAGCTCCTTGGAAATTATCCAATCTTTTTCATTCACTTTTCTTTCTTTCACCAGGGTATTTCTCTGTGCTTTTCTTTGATGGAAAAACTCAGGAGCAAGATTTTAAGTGGAACTACTAAGGCCCAGGTGCCAGAGTAGCTCAGGGCTTTTGTTTACTTCAGCAACAAACCTCAATTCTTGAGGCAGCATTTGAAATCACAAGGGGATTGGAGTCAAGCCAGAAAAGAGTCTTTGGAGAGTAAGACTTTACAGGATCAGATTTTATAGGACAGCACCATCAGCTGACCCATACATCTCCTGTCTCAAAGAGGGCCCCATGAGGGCCTTCTACATAAGTGAGAAGCTTGAAGGAAGGAATTATACAGTGCCAATATAAATGGAGCTACTTAAGGGGTTCCTAAGGTTTGCAAACATATTCTAGTCATAGTAACACTGAATTGCAATTCTCCAGCTCAGACATACTAAAAATTGGGAGCAACTTTAATTGGTGCTAAAACCGTGGATTACAGCTACAGACAAGATCTTTTTGCAACCTGTTTGAACAAGGTCTTGGAGGTCAAACACAAGGACAAAGTGTAACTTCTTTGTGACCTGGTAACATCACAGGATAAGGACCTCAAGAAAAAGAATATTCTCTTGTTAGGACAAAAGTTTTAAGTTATACAGTACATTGATTTGAGTTGTGCAGCAGTATTTTTTTCCAATACTTCCATTAATTTCCTGCAAGTAAAATGAACTTACTTATGTCACTGCCTTTGTCCCAAGTTCGGAGGTCAAGAACAAGTTACTTGATACTTAATAACATCAAATTACTTAATAACATTCTCTTGGAAGAAACTACAGGTACACCCCTGAAGTCAGGGGACTTTAAAAGTCAAGATGAAGAGAAAGGCACCAAAATGCAAATTCTGAACCAAGCCCATGAAAAATGCAACCTGGTTCACAACAAATTTAAACAGAATTTATATGTCAGGGGTCCAGAATAGTGCAGCAGTACATGATGCAGTTATTAATGAGCAAAACAAGAAAACACAGTAGTTGAGAGGCACCAAGAAGAACAGGCACACCAAAACTTCTCTGAATGCCTGCAATGCACACAAGTGGAGAAGAAGGCACAGAATGTACAGATACTTCCAAGGCCAGAGAGATATAACCATGGCAAACAGTGCTCATTAACAAGTACATGCAATGAAAACAGATGTACACATACACAAATGCTCAGAGGACAGGACTTTGTACTTTGTAAAATACGAATATTCCAGAAACAACATGCTCTACATGCCAGGGAACAATAACCAGTCCTACTGTCTGGGGAATTCCAGATTAACAATTGTTTATGCAACCCTAAATTCTTTTCATTAAAATCCTTAAGTTATAGGTTGTTAGAACATTGGGCTCCCCAGAAAGCCAATGTAATTTCTGAAGGTTTATTCCTGTTAAGTTTTAAGATGCATATTCTATTTCAATATTCTCGGTTTGTTTAGTTTCACACTAAACAAATAAAAACAATTTTCTCATGAGAATGTTTGCTGAGCAAATAAGTACTCTCCCAAACTTATATTGGACATTGAGTGGTTGGGAAAACACGACATCAGGAAAACTGATCTCCTGGCATTTTTGCTATTCATTTTGATATGTTTGATCGCTCTTAACAAATGTAGTAAAGCAGTAAAAAGCCAAGCATACTTTTTTTTTTTTAAATAACCACATGGAAATAATAAATTAATATGTAATGTACCAGAATATGATTATGTGTTTCCACTTTACCATTCTGGAATGGGAACAATGACACAAATGTCTATATAATGCAAAAGGTAAACTAAGTTCAAACATAAAAAACTTGATTTGAGTATTGCTATTACAATAAAAAAAAACTTTAAACATTAAATGAAAGAGTGTCAGTGAATTTAACAGTTCAAGAAATTCTAGTACTGTACTCACTTGCCAGCTAAACCACCTCCTGGTGGTAAATTAGGGATATTCTCTGCAGTTAAAATACGAATAACATGAGCAAGATCAGGCATTCCTTCTTCACCTGCTTTTTCCATAATTTCTAATTTAAAAACACAAGAAATCCTGAATTAATACCACCCATTGGCTAAGACACTGAAATATAAGATATTATCACTTTTTAACAGAGGCATTATGAAAAAGTTACATGTAAACAGGAAAACATTGTTTGTATTTTAGGTGAACAGTCTTTGCATGATAGAACAGAGCTTAAATTCATAGTCTGACATTCCAGTACACATCAACCTCACTCTCTAAGAGAAATTCAGAAGCAGACTGCGAACTGAATGAAATACCCTGGAGATAGCAGCCTGTTCTCTCTGAAAAAGACAGCAGCTGGGAGTCTGATTCAGTTAGTTTCCCCTTACAGTGCAACATGCTACATGCCATAAAGTCAAAGCTTCCCAGGATTCTGGCATGCTTCCTTGTGAATAACACCTTGTATCCTCAAAGGCTCTATTTCTCCAGTGCACAAACACTTTGACCACCAAGCAATCAAGAGGATACATAATGGATAGATAATATCAGCACTCAAGTGGCCAAAACAGAATATGGAACTGATGAGGAATAATTAAAAATACTTATTAAAATAATAATTTAAAATTATATTCCATTTCAAAGCTGACATACAACTCAAGTCCAGTGCTTCTATCCTCTAAGTTCTTTAGCTTGGAAAAGAACTACCTGAACTGAAGTAAATCTTCACATATTCTCTTTCATCAGGGCTGCTATAAAGATGAATGTATAATATCTGTGTATACACTCACACAGCTGTAATGCTACCAGCTTCCAGTCATCAGCCTCTACTCATTCAATCATGGCATAAAAAGGTTTGGAGTTGTATGCACAAGTCTTCTATTTTGAAGAGAGATTATTTTTTCTGAAAATCAACTAAATTAAGGAATGGAGTGCTATTTCCTGTAGACACTGTTCTAGATAAAACTCTCTTTAAAAAGAATTAAGAATGAACCCTCTCAAGTATAATCCTAAAAAAACTTCAGTCATTCTGTATCTTGGCTACTATCCAAAC
>VYZP01009820.1:3259-35116 GCA_013400635.1 Hypocryptadius cinnamomeus
AGATGAAAAAAATCCAAACACTATACTCAGCAGAATTTGGTTTTACTATTAATTGCTACACTCAAGACTCATAAATAGATTGCACTAATAAATATTTTCACAGAACTCAGTAAGATGTAAACTGTCAAAACACCACCTTATTCAAAAAAATAGAAACAGAAGTAACTATGGTCCTGTTAATACATATTCACCATGCAAAAAGATTCGTTGTTTGCTATGATCTTGGTATTCCTATGCAATAGCTTAACACAAATTTTAAATTGTGAGTGGAGTAATCAAATTAAGTGCTGTGGTCAATGCACTCTGTGACTTACTGCCTTTGCTATTTTGATGTCTGCTTCTTTATACTCCATTAGTGCAGTCCCAGTAATCTGCAATAACTCTCAGATGTTGTGGATGATTTTGTTTCACCCAATTTTAGAATACAACAGAGCTACTTCAAAACTTAGATATATTTCCTACAACATATCCTATTCACCAGAAGACACATACTAAAAGTAAGCTATTTCATAGAAAACAATATATTTCACCCCAGAAATAGGACTGTAAACACTTATGCATTAATATGCCATCCTATCTACATGGCAGAGATGGAACTTCAAGAGCAGAACACTCCTCTAAATCTAGGAACCCACAAATCTAAACCAAACAGCTTTCCCCTTTTCTCTTTGAAGATGCATTCCCTCATTCATGAAAGATTAGTGATGTTTTCCAAGGAATCACTCAAACCCTGTAAAGATTTGTACCTTCACTGTGCTCTTCCTTTGAGCAAAAAGTCGTCTTTGGCACTGAAGAGTCATCACAAAATCTTAAATCTGTTTTTGGGGAGATTTACATAGCATATTTTTGGGAGATGCACCTTAGAGAACACACACCTCTGCCTTTTGCTTCAACCAACTCACCCCATTGCAGAGCTTAGCCCATCTTGCATGTTCCAAGAGCAGTTGGCACATTAAGTGCCTCACTGCTGATGACTGCCCCATCACTTCAGAAAAGTTACAGGAAAAAGCAGACTGGAATCAAAGTGTGAGAAAAGTCAGCAACCATCACTCCTTGATGAAGCTCCACGAGCAGAGAGGGAAGATTCTGCTGGTACCTGCTTCCTCTCAGTTGGCTCTTTCTCAATGCAACTGCATTTCTTTTATCCAGTTGGCACTAAGGTATAACGTCATTGGTCATGGAAAGAAATGAGGAAATTAAAAAGTGGATTATTCCTCTGCCAACATAACCTCTGTCTTTCTTGCAGCATTCATCTCCAAGAGTAATCCCAAAGGAATCTAAACCATGTAACCAAAAGCTCCCTCTCCGTACTGAACTTAGTCTATGATCTTCTGTTTCTTGCTACTGCCTTGGAAAATGGCACAGTATCTGTTTTGTTCAGCAGTTAAAGACTCCAAGGAAGGCTGGGACACTACCATCCCAGGCAAAAGTGAAAGTACTTGAGGTCCAAGGTGAAATTATATTTTTGTGCTGAACACAGCAATTGGAACATTCAGCATTTTTCTGAGATTGAAAACTTCCTTGGACTGAATGCTTTTTCAAGCTTGTTTGTGATAAAAAGTAAAAATTGAATTTTTGAGAGATGACAAATACTAGACAGATTATAGTCCTATGCCAAAGTCAGATCATACTCCTCATTTCTGACTATCAGACATTAACTTTATTATGAAGAAATTATTCCTCTGCCTATATTAAAGACCAAACCAGACTGAAGCATGTTTCATTTGCTCTGAAAGGTTTTTCAATTTCAGTGAAGGACAACTTCAGCTGAATGAAATGTGTCTCCAATGATGTCATTTGAGGCTAAGAAAATTATATATAATTACATTACATCAGACCTTCCTATAGATGTGCTTCTCTTTCCCAAGCATGAACAGAGATGCCAAGAATTCTACCCAGGCCCCAGAGATTCCAGGAAAGATAAAATAATAAATAATGCAGTTTACTTAAAATTCAACAAGATACTGTGCAAATAAGTAGTCCACCCTTCTCACCAACTCTGACAAAATGGATGTTGAATGAAGACAGTGACATAAGAAGGAGGATTTTTCTGGTCAAAAAGATGTGTCCACGGGAAATACCAAAGAGGCGAAAGAAGGACCATCCAGAGCCCAAAACTGTTGGTGGAAAAGTGTCTCTGTCAGCCAGAGCTCAATGATCACAAAAGAAGATACAGTTTTCTAACCACTGATCAGAAGATTTCTGTACTCAGTTTATAAATGTGAAAGTTTGAACCTCCCATACTCTGGGATGGGATTTAGTGAGCAGCTTCAGCTGTCAGAAGTATAAGGTGATGTGGAAAGAAGCAGCCTGGCTTCCCACTCAAGGGTTAATGCTGCAGGTGGGAAAGCCCCTGGGCCACCCCTTCTGATGGCACCTGAACTCAGGTCAGCCTGAACTGCTCAGCCTGCAGGTTGGCAAAGGTAATTCCAAAACATGTTCAGGAGCCCTCTTCTGCATTACCAGCTCACACAGTTTTCAGTATTTCAAGTTTTCATTTCCTCAGGGCAATTGAAATCTTGCAGTATTTCCCATTAGAGCCTGCTGGCATGGGGGCACAAGATAAGAGGATGTGGCAAGTCAATGATTGTGGTGGGGCTAATGGACAATAACTCAGCAAAAGCTCTTTTGATCTGCTTTTGCAACTCTGAGCTGAAAACCTGTACAAACCAGTTTGCAACCACACATTTTCCTCAGACAGACCCTGCTCTGCTGATCCAGATGCTTTCCTACATATGTCTGTATGTGTTCCAGTTCTGAGACAAAATGTTATCTGCTAACTATCTAAAAGAATAAACACATCAGGGAAGAAGGACTGGGCAAGATTTAAAGAAAGTCAACTGTTATATTCAGCTTCTTTTCTAAGGTATGGCTATGTTCTCTTCCCTCTTATTCTTTTCCACCAGAATCTGTAACATTTAATTGTAACTCTACATAAATAAAACCAAAAGATGGGGAATATATGTGTATGTTATTTGGTAAGCTAGTTACATATGCCTCCCTAGAACAGCATAGAGACATACCTGTAAGATTTAATCATTACATTTTCATTGCTAAGCACTGAAATGATTAAAAAAGAATTGAAGGTCAGAGAATCAGAGAATAGTTTGGATTGGAAAGAAACTTTAGGATCACCTAGTCCCAATGCCTCCTGCCATGGGCAAGGACACCTTTCACGATCCCAGGTGGCTCAGAGCCCCATCCAGCCTGGCCTTGAGCACTGCCAGGGATGGGGCATCCATCCATCTCTGGGCAACCTGCTCCCGTGCCTCACCATGCTCACAGTAAGAAATTTCTGACATCTGGTCTAAACCTGCCCTCTCTCAGTTTAAAGCCATTTCTCCTTGTCCTGTCACTACATTCCATTGTAAAAATTCACTCTCCGCCTCTATTGTACGTCCCCTCGAGGTACTGGAAGGCTGCTGGAAGGTCTCCCTGGAGCCTTCTCTTTGATTTCCCATACAAACTATACCATGCATACAGTTTTATTTCTGCTACATGAAGAAATAAAAATAAAATAATTACAATATTTTTTTTTAAAGAGGAAAAAGGCAAGAGCATTCTCAATGAGAGAAAATTTTCTATGACCTACCTACAAGTTACAACCTGAATTTGGATCTTAGTCAACTCTCATTAATTCCAAAGCACCCTCAAGACTGAAAGTTTATCACATAATTTAACTTGATTTTTGGTGGCAGAAAACTTGAGGTAGGGTCACAAGAGCAAAAACAATTCAGAGGATTCTGTGAAACAAAGCATTTTTTCTAGGTACTACCTACTCAAAGCTTATCCTAAATATATCTATCTGCATCCTGGCTTTTTTACATACAGGACACTCTTTTAACCAAAACCAAAGAAAAGCATTCAGCTTGCTTTTAATAGCACAAAGTGCAAAAAAGAAAAACCTATGAAACCTACTTTTTGTTCTGCTGTCCACTTCTATTTTTGTTGGCTCCTGAGTTGCTGTGGCTGGAGGTAATTTCTTCCCAACACTCTGAAAAAAAAATTATTCTTCTTTAAAATTTGCAGGTTCAGTTAAAAGTTGGACAACATAAAAAATAATAATGGAAGTACAAAATATAGGAGTAGAAAAGGGACAGTAAAGAAAAAGAGGCAAATTATAAACTATACTTATGTTTGTTACTGGGGATTAACTTTTTTTAAAATTATAAAGAATTAATGAATGCGATCCTTTAATTTCCCTTTACTCATGTTTCTAACATTTTTAAATTATAACCCCTTAACACTTCCCTGAGTTTCAGGGAAGACTCACAGAAGTTTCACTGGTACATTGAATATTAAGCAATCGATGAAATGACTTTGGGGAAGGTGTTACTCAGTACCAAAAGTAAAGCTGAAAGAAGCAGCAGAGAGGAACCCACTTGACTTCTGTTCATACAAGAAGTGTTCATTTCAGTCATTCTAGATTGAGTGTGATTTTTATATTGACAACATCTCTTACTTATTTTATTATTTTTTGTATCTTTTTAGCAAAAGTAACTAATTTACAGTGAACTACTGTAAGAAGCAATAACCTGCCTCAGACGGGTAAACTGAAACAGTAAACAAATACTATCTTCCCCCACCAAAATAAAATAGAATAAAATCAGTGATATTCATCCTTATGTATCTTATCCTATTATTATACGCATGCTATCCCCCCCTCTCTCTCAGCTTGTCTCCCTATGAAGAAAGTTTTCTATCTTTAAAATCCTAGCAATGTGTAGATGAGAAAATAAGCATAATTGTGTCTGAAAAGCCCTAGCTGCCATTCCCTGCAAGGTCTGCACAAACACCACAAAGCTCCTCCATGCTTCCATGACCTCCTGAGTAAAGGCTTAGAGACCAGAGAGCTGAGATCTAGCCTTGGAAGTACTGAGTGCCCTAAGGACCATAAGAAAACACTGGTCAATATAAGAAGCAATAGGAGTAGAGCTCTTTGAGTAGCTGAAAAATTCCAAGATGTATAAAGAATACTGAGAGCTCCATGTTAATAATATGTAATAATGTGTGAAAATATATCTATGGAAAGGACTCAAATACCCACAGGGATTTCAGGCTGGTAAAAAGAGCACAGAGGGAGGAAAGATAGTTCTGAGAGTTGTGCACAAGGCAGCCACCACATCCATGTTGCCAGCAATGCAGACTATGAACTGCAATACCAAAAGCATCCCGTTGCAACTTAATTTGCAGGTGGAAGAAGAAACACCTGACCTTCTGATAAGCTTGTAACTCTACTCAGAATCCAGAGTGTGTGAACTGCTAAGGAAGAGAAATAAACAACAAAACTCTAGAGAACCTCCCAGATTCTTTTCTGAGGTGGGAATGAAAGACAAGAAGCATTAGCTGGACCAGTGATTAGGGAGGTAAGAGAAAAATAGGAGATGACAGATATCTGCAAATCGAGAGAGGGCAAAACTGAGAAAAGTTCATGACCTGGTTGTGCTGGAGAAGTTTCAAGTCAAGAAGGATGATTATAAATCTGAGATCTATCTGCAAAGCAGTGAAAATGGTACTAAAAGAGGGGAATTTGAAGCTACCAGGCATTTGCATTTACACAAATAAAAGTACAGAATGCCTTCAAGATGAAAGCAACACTGGGAAGGCAGGTTCTGGTTCAGAGGCAAACAGGGCAGTTCAAGATAGCTGTACATCACAGTACATGCTCCATCATGGTCATGTATTTTATTCACATTTCTGCTTCATAAAATTGTTAGGAAAATGACAGGAGCAGATACTCTAAACTGCACTGCAATAAAGACATGCTCACTAAAGGAATATGAAAACACTTTAAATTAGGGGAGGTTTTGTTATTTTAAAGATTAAATTATTATGCAAGACCAGTTAATTAAAGGAAATATTTTAGTAATTGCTTTACCATACATGAATAATTGATTTTATGCCATGAAACCAAACACCATATAAACCCACAACAGGCTAAAATTTAACAAGCTACAGATCACAACAAAAGAATCATGGGCAAAAATTAAGATATCTGTGTATCATGGTGGAAAATCCATTATGCAAAGTAATTTCCTAATATACAGAAGCAGATGCAAGAGCAATGCTTGAAAACATTATTTCATCTGTTCATTCAGAACAAATGCCTGTGCAGGTGATAAATCAGTATTGGGTACCAACTTGTGAACAGAAAAGGGAATACTATCCAAACAAGGCTGCTCTTTTATTAGGAGCTAGGAGGAAGAATTCAAATAATTTTTGTGAGGGTTGCATAGGACTCATAGGATGTCCCTTCTCACTCCAGTGAGAAGGGATACCTGAATTTCTTGTGGGACAGGGAGAGGAGAAGACAAGAACTGCTATTCTTTAATTGTGAAGGGACTACACTCTGGAATTTCTAGGGATGAAACAAACATCACTGACAGGAAAAAGGAATAAAAATTGATAAGTCATGTAAATCTGGTTTCAGGTGGACCTGAACTGTCAAGGTGTCAACTGTTAAGTGGTCCTAAAGGAGGTGGGGTTTAAAAATTATCATTTATTTATGTTTCCAGTTGGTCCACATTTGCATGGAAAATGTGTCAACACTTTCTGAAAACACCTACATTAAACTTAATATAGTACTTTTTTGTTCATTAGGAAATACTCAAGATAAACTCTCCTCACTCTAAGACATACTGAATCCTCTGTGATCTGGTAAATCTGATGGTTCTGCTCTAACAGGCTATAAACTCCAGTATATCTAAGATTTGGAGACCCAGAGAAAGCATTACTGTCAGAGCCACCAATTTTTCTGACAAGAAACCAAAAATGGGAGACAGCGACATCTTCCATATAAGCCAGAAACTTTCCTGCTCTCTCTCCAGCTGTTCTGTCACTCATACTCCCATACAGGTCAAATGTCTACCATGATTTTTAGTGGTGAGGAGAACAAAGCAAGCCCAACTTGAATTCTTGCTGATCCAATACACATCTGCATGACACAGACTTCTCTTTTCAAAAGCAGTTACTACAGGATATTTTGTTGTCTTCTTCAGTTGAAAGCCCAGTGCAATTTCTCAAAACCTTCACTTCTAGAAAAAGAAAACATGGGAGCAAAGAACACCCAATATGTTGAACTGAAGATTCATAATTTTTTCTCCTCCTGTGTTCTTCCTTTACATAAGAAGATGGTTCAAGCCCTTCCAGACACATTGATCTCTGCTACAAAGTACTGATATACAGCTCCAGCTTTGCTGTTCGTCTTTTACCTGATTAATTCTTACCTATCAGGCTCAGGATTCCTAAGAAACAAGCACATCTTACCACTTTGGGACACAGGAATAAAACAAGACTTAGAACTTGAAGGACTTCTTGGGAATTTAGACATTCCAAATCCAAGAACAGGATCCTCAACCCTGTCAGCAATCCCTGACATCTCCCAGCATAAACTGTCTCACTCCATTTACCTAAATCTATCATGTTGTCAATAATGTTTGCAATTAAAAGTCAAATGAGGCATGAACCAGAATGCCCATAATGGCATCTCCTGGCAGTGACCTAAATACCAGGCTGCAAAGACAAGTGAAGTTCTGCATTTTCTCTCTAAAGCTATCTTGGATTCTTGGCTGCAGAATGGTTTCATCACCAGCAAGAAGGGTAGCATATAATTCTGTGCTCTTGTATCTTTAGCCCAGTGGTACAGAGACACTCCTAAAGACACTCCTAAAGTTTCAGTTTCCATCTCTCCTCCTCCAGCATTCTGATTATCATAAATCCCTTTTCTAGGTGGTGGCAGTGAGCCTTGTTCCACTTACATTTCTCTGCAGATATCACTCTGACTTGCTTAGTCCTGTCACACAAGAAAAACATGGTGGAAATCATTTGTATTTTCTGACTCCAAGCCTAGGTTGACTCCTAAACCAACAAAATATTATCAACAAAACAGGCAGAATCTTAATCCCACTATTTCTGCAAGGCAAGCATAATTAGATTATTTAGCTATCAGACACAAATTTCACTAATCTCCAGACAAGGGAAACCTAAAGATGAAAAAGGATGAAGTGTCCTCTTGCTGCAGCAACAGCTGATAAAAGCACGAAAAATCACCATGATTTGATGTACAGATATTCAGAGGGACGAGGCAGATTTAGCAGCAACCTGGCAGTGTTAATGTTTGGGGCAATGAAGCCAATGGAAGGACAGCCCAGCACTAAATAACCAGTTCTGTGGGCCTCAGTGGCATTTTGGTACACTGCAAATCTGTATCACTGCAGACTAGTTTCCTCTGATACTGAATTAACAGTGATTGCAAAAATGGTTGAGGTGACACACAAAGTCAGGTAAATGAGGTCATGGTACAATCTGGATAGTCTCATTTTCTTTCATTTATATATTTTGTCTCAACTGTGATCTCTGTAACAGCAGAGAACAACACAAGAGAAACAGAACATGAAATGGACAGTATAGAAGTGAGTTTTTCTCACCTGAAGATACTGTGGTTGTTCCCTACAACTACTGAGCTCTGACCAGACGGAGAAAAGTAGACCTGTGACCAAGTTTCTTCCTTCAGGATACCTTAGCATTATACTTCAGCGTTTTCTGTTGTGGTTGAAAACTGACTTGTATATTTACTTTCGTTATTCGTTATTCAGGTCTAGTCTAGAACATTTCATCTGAAAATTTGAATTGAATTGTCATATGTGCACAGATGGGTCCATGCAGAATGTTCTGTTATACTTTGCACCAAAGTAACATGCTTATCCTTTGAGTCTCCTTTAACAATATAGGCTTCTTTAAGCAATAGCTTATTTACTCAGGAATAAGGAAAAAGGAATTTACTCAGCATCATTATTTATTTTGGAAAGTGTATTGAGGTCTTTATCCTAGATAAAATGATTAGGAAACTGCTACTTGGAATACAACTCTATGAACATATTCTTAAGGAATACATCAGATATTAAAGAATTCACAAAAAGCTATGAGCTGGAAACATGAAGCTTAACATAGTTTGTCAGTTTGAATAGTGAAAACACAACAATGTGCACTGGTGCTTTGTATGAGGGAGGAAAAGGCAGTCATGTATCTTTTGAACTGTAAGAATTTCAGAAAACCTCAATGACTGGGTCAGAGGAAAAAAGTGTCATGTTTCTCTGACCACAATACTTCCTCTTAACATTCACCTAAGTATATTTAGATGTGGCTAAAGAATGAGAATTTTCTAATGTATAGGTTTGTATCCAAATCCAGGGCCACTATTAGTAAGAGTATAAAAGCTGTACCCTTCAATGTGTCTTTACGCTCCATTTTGTAACTGAGAACATTTGTTCACAAAGAAGCAGAAATGGTTATTAGAGTCTTCTAGCTCTGAATTAACAGGAGCATAAACGATCTATATATACTGACTATGCATCATGCTGGTGTTGTGAGGGAGAAGCCATATTAATTCCTTTTTTTTCTAACATGCATTAAGTGCTTAAGGAATGTCATCAAGTCCTCTATCCATCCTATCTGTTCTGCCCTAAAATCCAAAAAAGAGATAAAATATAAAAACTCCAAAAACTTTCAGATGTCAAAATGCTCTCAGTCTGTCAGAAACAAAATAAATGTCCAAGATTTCATTTTTTCCCATGCTACCAACATTCAGCTCCACATAAAGCCCTTTCTGTGACAGCATGATCAAGTATTGCTATCCTGAGGTTTCCCAAAAGGACAGAGTTAACACTTTTCTGAAGGGTCACCACATGGGACTTCAAAGAGGGTAACGGGAATTTTAAGAAACATTTATAGAGAAAACAAAAATTCTTGAAGAAAAGTGAACTAAACACCTGTCTACACATTTGATTGCCTCAGTCATCTACAGTAGCTTCTTCCTCTGTAACTACTTTCTTCACAGCTTTGCTTTGCTAGAAAGACTATCCATGTGCATGTGCAATTATTTGTGTTTTTTAACACCAAACAGTTAGGAACATCTGCCCAATGCACTCCCAGCTAATATAGAGAGACTCAGTTGCCAAAACTGCACACATTTCTACTGACAGCTCAAAGCCTGGTGCAGGTGAACTTCCCTTGGCTCAGCAGGGGAGGAAACAAAGACTGGATACCTTCAGATAAGGGCTGAGACCCTGGAGGGCCTCAAGCTGGAAGATAAGAGCAGTTAATGGCCTGCCCACGCAGACATGGAGAAAGAATCCAGTGAGATACTGGAAGATCCCAGACGATAATTCGCCATTGGACCAAGAGGTGCACGCGGGGCACGTGAACATCTTGTGCACAAACTGTGAGGGTGTAAAGGCCCAGGGATTCCTTTGCTCAAGGTCCCTCTCCAGAGGCACCCAGCTTGACCTTAAAAATAAACCAACTCTGCCTCAAACCCAGGGTCCAAACTCTTCTGTAGTAGTTCCTGCCTTTACATCATTCAAAAGTTGAAACATGAACATCACTCAGCTCTAAATACCAGATGATGCTTCCTTAAAGAATGGTCCCCCTAACCACAGCATCAGATGTAGCACAACTCAGAGAACTTTTTAGTGGGATGTTTGGTAAATATTCCACAGAATGCAGACAACAAAAAAATTGAAGTATTTTAAGCTTCATATTACAATTTCTTTTCACATAGTCAAACTATATTTTCTTCCACCTGACAACCTGAAAAAGGCACATCTTTACACTTTGTCCATATACCACCAGATTAAAGTGCAGTTTTTTCCAACTGATGTCTATATTAGATGACCCTTGACTTGAATGAACATAGGCCTTCTGATTTATATTATATCTTTGTAAAGAAATAAGTCCTTTTTTCAATTTTGAAAAAGCTTTTACCTGTGAAAGGATTTACCCTTCCGCATGAAGACTGCAAACCCCAGCATCTAACTGTACAGCATCTAACCGTATTTAGATGCTGTGAAAGGCATATGAACTGCTAGCATCTTAATTCTGTCTAGACAAAATCAACAATCTCTAAATAAAAGATGATCCTCCAAATAAACATCCTGTTACTACAAAGCAAAAGACTGAAGCCTGCATCCTACCGGAGCTCCTTGGAAATGAACACAATTTCAGCCATCAGCATGACTCTTACCACAATTAACAAGTTTGGACAAAGCAGACAAGTCAAGAGTGAAGAAGTGGAGGCCCTATAAATGCTCATGTACATCAGTCCACTGGGAACTGGCTACAACACCATCAGTGCTTTAGAGGAAAGCAATATTCAAGCAGTCAACAAGAATATGCTGCTTGAATGTTTGTTTCCAATGGCTTTTGGAATTAGCATGTATATGCAGAAAAACTAAAGGTATTTGGGGCAAAAATGCTTTCTAGTGGTAAATTCAGGAGTTAGTTCTTGAATACAAAGAAAGAAAAGGAAAAGACAAGGTGTGTATAAAAATAGCATGTCAGTCTAAATCCTACAACAATACCCATTGCAGAGAATAGTAAGCAGGTTGTGATTACACCACCCTTAGTTCACTTGGTGCCCTAGAAATACAGCACTGATTGTCAGAGCATCTTACAATTACTGCATCTGTCATCCACTGTCATGACTCTGGAATCCAAGCAGACAAGCAAGCAAGCAAGTAAACAAAGCAAAGGAAACAGAACTGAGATCCCCAGACAAGGGAAATTATAGAACAAAGCACGATTTTTTCTGGGCTTTTTTTTCTGATTCATCGCTGATGTTTATTGTTCTGATATAAGTCTTTCTTACAGTTGACAAGAAGCAAAACAAGTTCTACTCATTGGTTAAAATGTTTAAACTACATCAAGCCTAAGAATAAATTTTTGAATGCTTAAGTAATAGTCACTAATTTTTTTTTTGAAAATCACATAAAGGGAAGTCCTTGAAAATCACCTGCTGGACAGAGAAGGAATTATTTATATGTTTGTGGCAGAATAAAGAGAAAATAACAAGCCTGTACTACTTTTGGCATAGCACTGTGAAGGATTACATACAGAAGAAAAGGGAGGGAGAAAGGAAGGCCAGGATTATTTAATCAGTATGTGTTGACACTCCCTATTGGCTCAGAGTCTGTTACTCCAAAACTAAAGATGAGACTAAGTTCTTTGGTAGATTTTCCAGGTGTGTATTTTCTTTAGGAGAAGGCACTAGGTCCTGCAATTAAACTTACTTTATTGTTTTTATCTTGTATGAATCAAATTTTATCTACTGAATATGTTACTCACAATTGCTTATTATTTTAGTGATTATTTAGCATGATTCCTTACTTAACCACTGAAAGGCTAGGAAATCTTAAAATTTAGGGTTTCATACTACCCCTTGCTCTGTTGTGACCACATGAACCTCACAGTTTACATGTAACCTGCTTATACTTCTTAGTACAATGACATCCAGCTGGTTTTGTCACTGACATGTAAAAAGACAAGATTTAGTGTTCTGATGTAGTTATTCAAGATTGAGTTAACTTCATTCAAACATCAGCTGTGAGCCAGATGCCAGTCCCTGCAGGGTTTCCTTTTGTCAGTGGAGGTAAAACAGTCCCTTTAGCATGTAATTCATCTTTGGGATAAAGAAAGCTCCTGTCCTAATAATGCTTTTTATTCTACAGACTGTGACGAAAGACTGCTTGTTGTCTACAAGCAACATCACAGACACCTAAAATCACCAGAATCTCATGGTAGCTGCTATTTTAAAATATCTTTGTTGTGTAGTCCATGCCTGTTACCTGCTAGGACAGCAGCCAGGTAATCTATCTTAAGATCTGTCCTTATCTATCTGGATCTATATATCTACAGATTATAATTAATCCATAAATCCAGCTGCCTAATAACTAAATAATTAGATAATGATGTTGTGGCATACAGTGTTGTCTTTATACAAGTCCTGTATTGTCTTTTCCATTTTGCATGGCCAATTCACAGCAATTTTCATTAAAATACACAAATTAAAAAAGTTCCTGGTTCTGGCTCCTGAAGAAGATTGAAATTGTAACTTCACTGCACATTCAAAACTAAAATGAGATTAGGAAGAATTTACTGTTCATTCTTTAAAAAAAGGTATTAACTTGGATAAGTAACTTATTAAAAGACAGAAAACAAAGAGTTTCATCATGGTGATCAGTGGAGCTGTTCAGGGATCTAGATCAAGGCTCTTATTTTCCACATCTCCCATCAAAGGGGAAAGACAGAAACTAAGTTCAGGTAGAAACAAAATTACACATTTGGAGGAAAAGTGCTATTTTAAGATAGAAATGACAAGCTTTGAAACCCATAGTTGTTAATACTTTGGAAAGCAATAAAGAGCAATGAGAAGTGCTACAAAAATGCTACATAAATTCAATCAACACCTTGGCCATTGTGTGCAGTTCTCACCTCCTTTTGCCCTCACACACAAACCCCCTGAGTTCTCAAAGGGACTGAAAAAGACAGAAAGTCACCAAGAATGACCAAACATATGGAACAGATCCCTCATTCTGGGGAAAAAAGATACAGGTGACACAAGTCTATAAAAATCAGGAGAGAAGGTAGATAGGGAGGAGTCACTCATTAACTCTTCCAGTAAGAAAAATTAAGGACTCACTCATCTCTTCCAGTAATAAAAATTAAGAGCTATAAATTAAATTAGCAGGTGCCATATTCAAAATAAACAGAGAGAGGTAACTCCTTCCCACAGTGTGTGATCCAGCAGACTGGAACGCTTTCCCAGGAACTACAGGTGCTAAAATGTTACATGCAATGAAAATGTGACTACTTGATTTGCCAAGGAACAAAGATCCACAGATCCATTGTGATTATTAATACAAATTTCAAAATTATTAGAAGCTGTTAAGACTCCCCACAGGAATTTCTGTGTGCAACCTTTCCAACATCTTCCCTAGGCTTCCAGTATTGACCTCTTGTGGAGGCACATTGAGAGCCCAGACACAGTCCTGATCTGAATTACAGATTTCCCAGGATCTTCCAATTTCCAAGAAATATTATTTTTTAACATATGGAAATGGAATACTGAATACAGGACTCTTCAGAAAGTAAATTTAAGTAAAGCTAAGTGATATAAAACCAAAGTGATAACATAAGGGAAACTTCAAAGGATTACTCTAACTCCTATCTCCCACTCCAAAATTAGCAAACACTAAGTTTCTCAGTTTAAAAAGAAAGCAAAATCATAGAGGGAAAATATATGGAGAAAATAATTAGAAAATCCTTCAAAATTATACAGTCCTCTGATAGGACACTACAGAACTTTTCAATGGAAAAATTTCAAAACTAAGAAATGTTTTACGTGTGTAAGTTTACTTTCCTGGGCCATCTTTTGTAGTTGCCACAGAAGTGGAAAACCCACTATGAATCTAAAAGATTACAAAAATCAAATACTGGATTGACAGTCAGCTATTGCAATGAAAAAGACAAATCCACAGTACAGAAATGTATATTTACATTTCCTGTTTAGCCACCTCAAACATGTTATGACCTGTAAGGTGGATTGTGTCCATCACAACGCTACAAAGTGAAACCTTGTACAACTTACCAACCTCCTGAATAAACTCCAATTTCCAATCACGCTGTCTGGAAGGGCTTTGACTGTTACCAGCTTTTGCTGAGAAACCACTAGAGATTTGAGAGATCTTGAGATGCACAATATTTCAGAGTATGAATACAAACTGTTCTCTCAGTGATGAAATTGATGTTTATGCTGAACTGTAACTGTATTGTCCACATTCATGTACTTAATATTTCTGCATTTAGAGGAGTCTCAAACCTTTGTAGTGGGGAAGACTTCTAATTAGAGAGGCTGCTTCACAGACTCCTAACTTCCCATTTGCAATGACAAAACATCTCTTCAGCAATTTCTGAACTGCTGAAATGGAAAATTGCTTCTGTTCCTGTTTCCAGCTGTTGAGCTCCATTTAGAAATGACCTGAGCCAGCACCAAATGTCTCATCCAAGCACTAAAACTACCAGGCATTTAGGAGGCCATCAGTCTTCAAACCACAGATGAAGAATATCTTCATTAGCATTATGCCACTCAACAGAGAAAGCTGTGCTATCTGAAATAACATTCAAAGAAATAGGTAGTTAAACCATGCAATGCAAAGTTGTTGGTTTAACCTCTTGGATGGAAAAGGGAGTAGAAACAAAGCCATGAACAGTGAAACATCATTCCCAGTAAAACTCTGGATAGCTTGAAGAGCAGAACAGTGCACGTTTTGCTTTTTGCAGTGTAGTCCACAGTTAAACCTGTTCTACCAGCAGATAAGTTCAGACTTTAAAGCTGTTGTAACTTCATATTTTGACAAGTTCTTAAAATTTGAAATTATGGGCAGGGAGGGGACTGGAGAGGCTTTTTTCCTTCCCACATGCTTGATGTGTTGGATGGGAGAGAAACCTATATATCTTAACTTGCATGCATTAAATCATCAGTATTTCTGTAAAATTTGGACTCCTGGCATTTGATGCTGTCAGGCTGTCAGTTTCAAACCATTAATGAACTAAAAATCTGCCTTGCTAAAAGGTTAATGGTGAGAAAGTGAACATAAGAGTTTAGATTAGATAGATGCTGCTGAAGCAATTGGAGCGAGACATATTAGAACCGCTGATGAGTAAAACCACTTAAGTAAATGAAATAAAAGGCAAGCACAGAATGAAACCCACACAGCATGCTCCCAGCTGCCTGATCTCAAAGCTCTGGAAGCATGCACATCAAAATGAGCACAATGAACAAGCTCATTTTCTTTTTTCCTCAAGCTGCAGATTTGTAATGCTAGAAGGTGCTTTTGTATCAAAAGTACTTTTTAAGCAGAAAGCCTTCTTTCTTCCCTGCTTTATTTTTCATTCTCCTTTTTTACTTTCCTTCACATAAATGTAAAGGAAACATGCCCCCTTGCTCTCTTTGTCATGACTTTTACAATTTGCATGTTGCCATTCACAATTAATTTCTATCTCTTCTAGGAAAAATACTTTAGTCAGTCTGCACTGAGTGAATGAAATTCCTTCCTACTCTCCCAAGAGAACCATGCCTGTCTAGATTGCAGCTGGTAACTTGCATGATCCAGATTGCACCATCCAGCCTAGAAAATATGGTTATAAAACCTCCCTCTTTTACAACAGTTATTGAACCTTACAACTGCTACATGAATATCCACTTCCTTTTGCAGGAGTAAGGGAAGCAGTGCAGCTACTTCCATCTCTGAGAAGAATTTAAAAGATCTATGAAAACAGTAAGCAGGGAATATATCTTCTTTAATATCATACTCTTTAAAGTGGCAACAATATTTCTTTGCTCTTTTGTGAAAATTATGATGTTGTCAACAAACTGACAAGTAGCTGTTCAATGAATTTTTTCAAATTCAATTATCATAAACAAAAGAACCAACCCATACTGTCATGCAGATTATCCTAGATTTAGTGCTGACAATAAATATTTATTCAATTTTGGAATTATACTTTTTTCCTCAGATTAACTTTCATATTTTTAGATTTGGGATTTTTCCCCTCACCTTAGATCATTTAAATCAGAAGTTACTGAGAAAGAATAGGGAGATATTTTTATTTTAAACACTTACAGGGAAGACTGCAGAGCAACAAGTGACCCAAAACACAAATGGAAAATTACTTTCACCATGTGTTTCAGCTTTTCTTTCCAGCAAGTGCTTTAGGTACCGAGGCTGCTGCAGAGGAAAGTTTCAGCTGTCCAGGTGGAGGGCTCTGCTCTTTGTGTGGCCAGTGCATGGCAAAGAGCCCAGCAGAAAGCAGCCACCAGCAGCCCCTGCTTGGCCACTGGTCACTGCTGCAGCAGGACCTCCTCCCCAGGACCTGCCCCCTCTCCTTCTCCTTGGCTTTTATTGGAAAACTTTTATAAAGCACTTAGCCAACTAACTGTAATAATATGAGCTCACATCTCTAGTATTTAAGGACTATTTTAGAAACACAGAATGCCAAGAACCTCCTATAGAAACACACACAAAGCATTAAAAAGGCTTCTTAGAAAATGGCCTACAGATTTTTTTATCTTACCAAGTGCCTGGCTCATCTATGATCCTTTCACACTACTTTCCTCCTTCCTCTTTTCTTTATTTAAGGCAGAAAACGAGAAAGACACATGGCACATTTTAGGAGAAAAGGCAACTCAAAAAACTTGTTGCTTCATTTCTGCACACAGCTTACTGACTTTTGCTGTGAAAAGCCAAAGTTGAGAGAAATTTATATATTTGTACTAAGAGCTCCCAAAGTATCTCCAAATAATTAAGGAGTTTACTTGGTATCTCTCCATTCAGCTTCCTATAAAGTTTTACAAACAGTTGATTTTAGTTGCTTTTTTCTTCGGTGGCGGGGGGAAGGATAATTTCCATGTAGGTTTTATTATCACAATATAATTTTCTAGAACACTCATTCATATCCATTTTCCTCACTTGGACAAATGGCACCTCACACAGAAGAGGAATTAGTAAAGCTCTTCCTCTTTTCTCTGCCAAGAAGAAGTACAGTTTTGTTGTATTTAGGAAGGAAAAAACATGGGGTGGGGGTGGTGAATTTTCACTTACTAAGCAAACATTTGAAAGAACAACACATCCTAAAGACTTTAAAACTTGTCTTGCTTAACTCTAAACTTGTATTATTCTTTAGAGTAAAATATTGAAACCACATCATATAGAAATAGAAAACACGTGTGCAAGTGTAATGGCCAAACAGGCAGAAAGGAAAAAATGCAAGATAAATAGAGCCAGGAGAGAATATGATTTTCACACAAAAGTAACCCCCTATTCTAATATGGACCTCCATAGCAGGAATAGATTTCAGGATCCTCAGCACTCTTTTTCCTCTTTTCTTTTCCCTACCCAGCATCTCCAAAATGTGCAGAAGTGCCAGAGAACCCTACAGATGAAACCTGTGCTATGCGGAGTACATATTATGATACACTTTTAAACAGCCACAGAGAGAAAACCCCAACTAATTGTAAAAGAAATACCTCCTCTCCCATTGTGAAGCCAAGCTGCCTTTCAGCAGCTGGAAGTGTCCAAGAAGAGTCCTGGAGTGCTGCCCCTGCCTCGCATGAGCTCAGCTCAGCGAGAGCCGGAGCCCAGCCCTGCCACTGACTCACGGGCCGGGCCATCCCCAGGAAACAAAAGTTCCACTTGTTTATTTCACAGGAAATCTGGACCTTTTCCTACCTCTGCTCACTCACAGCAAGAAGTTTCCTCTCCTTTCCAGCTTAAGACTTTCCTGGCTTCTTGAGACCACCAGCTAAGAAAAGCAATGATGTGAGTGACAATTTACAGAACTTTTGTGAACAGCCCAGGCAGTAAATTTTGCAAATAACTCTATTGGCAAATGAGCTTATGACAAATTCTGAATGTATTGACCCTTCTGGTGGGGGGAAAAAAAAAGGTTGAAATTTCATGTAACTTATCTCTTTGTTTTGGATTTTGTTTTTAAAGAAAAATATTCAAGAAGTTGAAATATCATAAACATGATGCTCTGTTCCATTAAAATCTTATAAATTCTTAATGCTGCCTCCCTAAAAACATTCAACTTTAAAATGTCTGAATAAGGTCGGGGAGGGAAAGACACAGATGATTTGGAAGAAATTAAAGATTTATGTTTAAGCGAGCCACAAGATATTATACACTCTCATTTCCATTTCACTACTAAAAAGTAATCCTCAACTAGGAAAAATATAAAGAAAGAAAACACTTCAGAAAAATTCCACAAGGTAATAAAGCTAAATAGACAACAAAAGATGAGGGCATACATTTCACTTCAAAGGTTATATTCAGTTTGGTTTAAATTCATCAGCCTTTTTATTTACATAATTTTCAAAGTGGTGTAAGTAAACTTCAAGGCAGGTAATTTTTTTTTGCATAACTATTTCTTCAATTTTCAAAGGTAATGTGTGCTAAGAATATCAGAAGTTATTTCATTATAATTTCTTTATAATCTTGTCTAAATTATAAAATGTAACAACTCAGATGTAGTAATTAAAATCAGCTATACTATCCAATAAAATCCAAATGGAGCAAGAAAGAAAAACACATTTTACTGAGAAACACCAGGACAGTTTATATAACTAAATAATATTGATTTAAATAAATCATATTGATTCAGGAACCAGTCCTCTTAAACTCATCAGACAGTAACTCAGGTAGCTTGCATGTCAGTACTGTTACCCTTCTGAAGGATTTTATCTGTACTGTTGAAACATGAGACAAAAGTTCCTAGAAATTCAGTTTACAGCTCCATCAACTATCTCTGGAACTCAGCTTTACTATAAGCTATGTAAGCAAAGTGTTTTGGGGATTTTAACAATTCTTCTTTTAGAATGCCTGTTGGGGTAAAAGGCCTGGTAATGGTACAACTGAAATTCAGAGATTTACAGTGACTTGCAAGCTAATGATCACCAGCTGGATCCAGAGCAACTTAAAACACATAGACTTTTATTGCCGTCCTATTATGAAATAAAATTGCATTAGCTTAAACCTATACATCCTGTTTTTCTGACTGGAGCATCCTAAGATTTCCTCATCAAAACCATGACTGAAATAACAGGAGTTTTCCTTCCCACAGAGCATTCCTCCAGGAGAACTCAGTCTGGCAGAAACCCAGTGCTGTGCCCCAGGAGGACAGATCAGACCTTCCACATTGCTTTTAGGAATAACTCGTAGTACTATCAATATTTCTTAGACTACTCTGCTTCTATTTTAAGATGTTCTTCAAGCAGCTCGAGTCAGAAACAGTTGAAAATACTTTCATGCTTATATATTTGGTGTCTTTCTTTCACACTGACAAATTTTTTCTGAATAAAGTCCAACTGTATACATGTTAAGTCTTGTGGCATGGACAACTAGCTTGCAATTATTTAGAGTCAAATAGCTGCTTTAATTAAAAAACAAAACAAAACAAAAACCAAAACAAAACCCTAATGAAACATCACAGACAGCACAGACCAGTGTGTGAGTAACACACACCCTTTGTGTGTTGCACACCTTTTTGGCAATCCTTTAGCAAAACCAGTAGTGCTGGCTGATGAGAAAGCTGAACCATGTCATTGATACCTGGACAACTCTGTTCAGACAGCTTGAACATTTTAGAAAGCAACTGACAGAACATGAAAGCACAGATGGGATAGCACGGAAGGGAAGGAAGCATTCAGGAGATCAGGAGTCACTCTTCACTTACATTGCACAGTTCAGTGACTCAGCAGAGAGTCACTGCCAGCTGAAGTTATTGAATTTATATCTCTCTTTAAATTTAATTTTGCATTTCTCATTCTATTCCCTTAATGCTAGGTCCTGCTTTGAGTCTGCCTCCCCAAACTAGGGCAAGCTGCTTTTCAACTCTCCCTGTGAACCTTAATTCCCCTACCCCTCCTTCTTATTCCTCCAGAATAGGGTAGTAAAATCTTCTAAAGTATTTATTTATAATGTCCACACTGCCTCGTGAACATCAGCCACCATTTGCAAACCTGTACTATTTTTTCACATAATGAAAGAAACACATAAATCCTGTTTCCACAGTGAACTCAAGGAACGGGAAGTTACTCCAGCAAAGCAGAGGGACCCTGCTGCAGGCAGCCCTGCTCTCATGACAGCTGCAGAAGGGGTCAGGGTCCTTCTTCCCCTGCAGCTTTCCTCACAAGATGGCACTAGAATAAATGGTTAGGACAGGGATGCCAGACTGTAGCAGACAGAAACTTCAAAGCAGAACATGAATGTAGCTTGAACAGATGAGTGCCTCCTCTGTTCCTACACAGAATTCGACAAACTGCTGATGCTTGCCACGTCTGCTGCTGCCACTGCTGGTGGCTGTCTCTGGAAAAAGGAATGCCAGAAACCTGTGCTTTCAAGTGCAAAGTGCTGCACACACACTTGGTGCTCCCGCTGTGTGCTCTCTGCCTCAGCAGGTGTTTTTAATAGTGTTGCTAGTCACTACCAGGTGGTTTTGCTTGCATCCATTTTTTATCTCAGAATTTTGAGCACTGACTCCAACATTTTTATTAGGGGAGAAGCACTTCCAAAGGCATGGGAGAGGCAAAGCAAGTGGCAGTGAGCTGTGAGCTGCAGACACACGTGGCACACGCAGCCAGGGCTGGCCATGCACCACGGGTGCCACTGGGCAGGGCTGGCAAAGCTCAGGCACATCCTCAGCTGGCTCAGAAACACCAGGAGGAGCCTCCAACTTGTGTCTCTCAAAGACTTCTCTTTAAATGACAACTGAAAATTAAGGGGTAAAAATGCTTTCTGCAAGCAGGCAGGCGGGAACTGTCAGAACAGGTGTGCAAAGACAGACTCCCAGCACAGTTTCTGGGTTCCCTGCTTGCCAGCTCAAAATAGAAACTCAGACCTTGCGGGCATTCAGTCTCAGAGTTTACAAATTTTTATCTTATTACAAAGGACAGGTAGACTTAATAATTGACAAGAGCTTCTAGCCCTTCTAGCCCTTGTGTCTACTTCCATTAGTTCTTCTCCATTTCTCCTATCCAAAACATACTGAATATATAAAAAAATAAAAATTTCTGTATGAATTCAGTTCTTTGCAGTAAGGATCCCTAAACACCAGTTAACTAGATCTTACAAGCTGCTGACTCTAGAGCCATGAAAGCCTCCCCCTTTATATTAAATCATTACTGTGTCTGCAGAACTCCCTGGGTTGATGGCTGAGTATATAATTTACACTAAGTTATGGCAAACAGTACTGTGATCTCATCAAAGGATGTTCATGAAATCTAGCTCTAATCAAATCCACCACTGCTAGCCAACAATAAAAGTTTTGCCTGAAGAAAGTTACAAATACATCTCAAGTGGAAAATGTAAAAAATACTCTCAATAGTCTCTGCTGAAGTAAGGACAGTTTTCAGAAAGCTAAAAGTAGCTTTTCAAGACCTTTTATTTTATATTCATCTATCATGGTCTTTAGCATTTCCAAGCTGAAGCCTCAACTCACAAATCAACCCAATACAGTCAACTCAGACTAAGAAATGTATTGGTTGAATTAATTTTCCTGTAGTTGTAGAGGTTTATTCTTAGATACAGGAGAGGAAAAAATGATAGCTTGTTAGAACAATGGAAGCACATACAGATTATATTGGAAGGAAGTCCAACCTAGCAACAGAAGCTTTAGATAAGCTACTGCAAAATGAAAAAGGAAAAAAAGAAGTAAGCATAAGCACCTGTTTAAATGTGTTGAAGCTGCAGAGCTGAGGTGAGACATGTGAGACAGACATTTCCATTTGACCATAAATATTATGCTGCTTCAAGAGTGTTACCCTGAATTTTCTCAGGACACACAACCTGTCTGTATGCATACCGTATTTCTCCTAAAAACTCCTCTGTTGGTGAGTTTGACTATGACAGCACGTGACCATGACTTCAGTCACGTGCAGCATTGTAAATCAGTTCACTTACATTATCAGTAATGGAAATTTGCCAGAGCCAAACCTCAGGAATCTGATTCTGCTGAGACACTGCCAGTGGTCGACTTGTCAGCACCAACAGGCAATGAAACAGACTACAAAGCACAAGTATTTGATTCTTCTATTTTTTCTAAAAGAGCAGAGCTCTGATAACGCTGCTCAAACAAATCTTCCCACAACAGCATCATTAACTTCCCTAGGATAATCTGCCTCTGTGATTTTAGAACAAATAACACCTAAGCAATGAATTCTGCACACCAATAAAACCAATGGGGTTTCACACAATTCCTCAGTTTTGCTTTTTATTGAGAGTTTATTGATCACCTTAAAAGGCAGGGGTGATTATATCCCACATTGTTGCCATTGAGCAAACACTTGAAGCACATTAAACTGCCTGGTGATTTACAGGAGACCCTAATGGCATCTGCTTCTGCTCAGATGGCAGCAAACCTTTCTGCCTTCATGTTCCTGCCAATATTGGTGTAAAAGCCTTTTTAACACCCCAGTAATTCTGTGTGAAATATGATCTAAGCTTATGATTCATAAAATTGAAAACATATTAGAACACAAAGTGATAACACCAACAAAGTAAGACCCTGCTGGTTCTTCTGTAAATGGGACTGACATTTTATATGAGAAATATCATGTTATAAATAATCCCACATTATAAAATCCTCACAGTAGCTTACTGATGCTTCTTAAAAAACAGCTGTTGTTAGGAAATATTTTACATCAAAAAAGTTAAAATTATCATTACATCAATAATGTTTCATTAATAACTGTATAAAGAAGAAGCAACAGAAAGAGTTTTAGAGTCTCCAAGAAAAAAGCTTAAAAAATAAAATTCAGAAAGCTTAAAAAATAAAAATTAAAGAATGGGGAATAGAGGAAAGCATTTTTACTCCTTCTTCCGAAGTTTACAAGTTATTGGAAATCTAAGGCTACTTGTAAATGATAAATACACATAACAGGGCAAAGATCCCTTTAAAAACTACATTGCTTGAGAAAAATATGGGCAATTTGGAACTCTTCATGCATTGCTACACTTTGAACCAGTATGCAGAGCTTTCAGGTCAAATTGGACCTTGCCAGTGATGGCCAACTTAATGCAGGATTCACTTACACTCAGCATTAAATGGTAAAGAACATGGCAATGACAAGGGAGAAATTTCTTGCAGCGGGGAAAACAGTGGTTAGGGAGGTTAGAGGTCTGCAGTCCTGACAGATGTTGTGTCACTGCCTCATGTTTTGGTGCTGGTAGCAGGCAAAGACCACAGTGCTGAAGCCTCCGAATGGCACCTCTCAAAGGTTAACCTAATCCTAGACAGGAAAAAAGCATCAACAGGAAAGAAGTGTTGCCTTTAGTTATCTCCTCATTTCAAACACAAATGATGGATTGTGTTTAAAAAATGAAGCCATTATTTTATACTAACCATGGCAATTTTAGGGGAATCTGAATACATAGGAAGGAAGGTCTGTGTTACAAGTTTCCTGAAAATTGTATATTCCATTTTTGGCTGGGTAAAAAACCTGTTAGCTGTTTGTGCAAAACAAAGGTAAGACTTCACATAATTATAAAGTGGAGTAAGATTTTCCTTCAAGAAATGAAAGCCACTTCATAAGGACTTTTCAAAGACTTCAAATGAAAAGAAATGCTTCTGCAAAGCCCCACATGTGAGTTAGGAAGTCCATCCAGAAACAGAAGGCAAGCAGGCTTTGAAGAAGTCAGCAATGGTCAAGCAGTAACATAGTCCAGTTTTTTCCTTTATTTAGATTATACCAGCTCTTCCCTACCCTCTTTATACTAAATGAAAAATGGTCACCTGCAAAATATTAACCAAATGTCCCTCAGCATAATTTAATTTAGAAGTTTCCATCTCTCTCTGCAGGACCTCCTCTTCTCCTGTACTGCTGTAACTCAGGGTGGATGTGGGAGTAGGTGCTGTGCTATAAATCAGATCACTGAAATTATCTAGGTTGAAAAAAAAACTTACAAAAAAAAATCTTGCAAAAAATCTTCTCCAAAAAAGGTAATTGCCATAGTGCCTGTTTCTACAGACAAGTGGACAAGCATGAATCAAAAGGTAAGAAGTTGCCATACTAGGTATCAAGACCCCAGGAACTTCCTAAAATCACCATTGGGGGTGACTGGGGGTGAAAGAAAATGCATCATGTAACTATGCCCATAGCAGAACTTGAGGCTGTGGAAGCCTCCTAACACTTCTCTGCACATCAGTAACTCTATCTGAGTGTTCATTCAAAGGAAGGATTTCACAGATTTTTTTTTTTAGTCGTGACTTCATTGGAAACCATGCACTTCTTTGTTTGTTTCCATAAAGAACATACTTGAGAGCAATTAATTTTTTAATTTTGTTTTTTAAATTTTATCATGCAGCTAACCTCACTGGAATCCATTTTCTGGTCTACAGCAAAAATAAAAAAAGCAGAACCTGTCTACAGAAAGATTAGGAAATAATGACCATAAAGCTTCAAGTTTTGGCCAGTGACAGAACTTAAAACTTTAAGATGAAAACTTCTTTAAACCCAAGAGACAATTAAAGAAGGACACATACCTTATCTACTGGGAGGAAGTCATTTTCAACTTCTATTGACCTTGGTCGTAGCTTTATGGGTTTGTCTTTGAAGATATCTCCAAAGCCAACGCCTTTGACCTTTTTGGGTTGGATTGTCGTGCCTCCATTGGCTCCTTCTGATTTTGTACTGCAAGAGTCACCACCATCACTCTCAGAGCCTGTAGCATCTTTTAGGCCTGTGAAAATGAGGGATGAAAGGTGTGAAACTCACTATTTTAAGATCAGATTGTGAATGGAAAATGATCCCTCCCACCATCCTCTTGAGGAAAACGAAACCACAAGAAACAGGTAGAGAAGATGCTCTCTGTGCCATGCACTCATTTTGACTTGGAAAAATGACTTTATTTCATCACATTGGTGTACTGGTTAGAAATTACACCAATCCACAAATTCACAAAACATGCATACTCCAGCATCAAAACTTCACAAATGAGGATGGTGATTTCTTGAGTACCAAGAAAATCCTTATTCTTCAGGCAAAACCTCTTTGGAAGAGACCTCAATAAAAGAAAGAGTTAAATTCAGCTGTAATGCTGCTATTGTATAAAGCCACGTAAAGCTAACAAGCAGTCAGATCAGGCATGCTGTACCTTAAATCTGTGTGACTCAAGCCAATTATGCAATTAGTACCTAAAGCTACATTACCTAACTGGGAAATATAAAGCTGAAAGCTGTTCAAACAAATTTGCAATCAAATAAGCTGCATAATATGTTCCCTGCCGAAAATTAAACCTCTCTGCAGCATAGACAGCCTCATAAGAAAAGCACCCATGCACATTCTCCTCTAGGAATATAACAGATCAAAACTGATGTTCTAATTTGCATTACTTCTTTCAGTGAATAGGAAAATTTATCTGCATTTATCTGAAAATATCTGTTGCTCAAATAGCAGAGGCCACAGATGCAATAAGGTGATGTTTCAGCCACTTTACAGAAGGGTGCATCAGGTCAAACAGCCACGGACAGTAAAGTGACCCACTGAAGTTTCCTTCCCTAGACCACTTAAATCTGCCTCCCTACATGAACTGTTTCCAGGAAAACCACAACAACTGCTGCTACTACAGCACTAATTCTACCAAACAATAAGAAGCTCAAATCCTCACATTTCCCTAACAAGCACTCATGATGTCACAGATGTGGATCTTGCAAGTCAAAGAAGAATATCAAATAAGATTTTCTTCTTAATTACTTTTATATCAAGGTTGACAAAGTGATTGCAATTGATTTTCATCATAGAAGGCTGACAGTACAGATGAACCACAGAAACCAGTGCAAATCCTGAAGCCTCCAAGTACACCTTCATGATCCAGAACATGAGAGGCTCATCCCTTAAATGGGTTTCAAACCAGGGTGCTGCTAGGAAATGAAATCATGTCACATCAGGACTTTTAGCCAAAAACAGATAAGCCATGATATGCTGCCCTGAGATTTTCTGTATCTTTAACATGAAAGGAGTATAAAAGCAGAATTAGAGAAAGTTCCCAATTAGAAACAAACAGAAATACTACAGACTGAACAAAACACTTTGGCCCTCTAGCCTCCTGAGTGGCTGATGCACTTATTGTTGAACATCAGTAACATTTCTATTTCATCAGATATTCAATTCAATTCAAATAACGCTGAACAAGTTATTTGCTCCATAAGCTGTGCAGGATTGCAATTTAAATTAATATTAAATAATTATATTACAATATTTTTCTTAAATATGCAAAAGTCTTGATTTCTTTATGTTTTATTTTTCTAAGATGGGCCTGGGAGAAAACCTCAAATCTGGTTAATTATCATATTTATTATGGTAGTTAGAATGGTAGCATGCCTTCCATCAGTAAATCCTGTGCACTACTTCTCTTCCAGACCTCAGGAAATCATTAACCAGGGAATTTAAGCATTGACTTTGATGCTGCTTGGTGCTCTGGAGGGCAGGAGAGGAGTGGTTATGTGCAGCAGAGCCACTGCACAGCATTTCCAGCAGAGGCACTCGGAGATGCAAGGGTAAATTAAGCCAGACAGGTATAAATCTCCTTGGGCAGTGCAGCAAAGTCACTGCTCCTTTCTTATTCCTTCCCCTTGCTCTGACTTGGGCAGTAACTGAAGGAGCTGTAAGTTCTACCAGATGGACCTTCTCCAGCTTTGCAAATTAGCAATCACTGGGGCTCTGGCTGAGATAGAAGCTAGAACCAACTTTATTTACCACTTCTAACTGCAAAGATGATGGTCAGCAATTGACTATACTGAGTATAAAACTTCCACAACTCAAAAAACTCAAACGGTAGTGATCGTCCTCTTTTAGCTGAACAAAATATCTTGATATGGAAAATTACCCTCTGGCAAAGGTTTCTACTGTCATCCTTGCCAAAATCTCAAACTATTCTGTGATGGAGGGAAGAAGCAGTGAAGACACCTCCCTCCAGAAGTAACTGATGAGAATCCATGACTGCCACTCCCTGAAATGAACAGAAAAGCTATCTTTAAATTAGGTTATTAAAATAGGTGCTCTGCATCCCTCATTGTGGAGGAGGAGGAGGACGAAGACGAAGAAGACGAAGAAGATGAAGAGGACGAAGAAGATGAAGAAGAGGAGGGTAGAGGAGGAAGAGGAGGAAGATGAAGATCTGGACTTTGGTCAGTGGATGGAATTAAAATATGAAAGTAATTGTGAGAATTACTCAACAGGTCTCACATGGACTTCAGGTCTTTGAAGTATACATGAAAGAAAGATCAGAAACCTCAAGGGGATCTAATAAGAATAAAGCTTTGGTTTGTTTCTGGGTCATCACTTGTTTTTCATTACAGCATTTTCAGCTTTTATGACCATTCTTCTGTGATGAGGCACCACACTTTGTATCAGAAGCCTCACCTCAGGCTCACAACAGATTTCCCAAGCATCACCCATCTGTGCTTGATGATAATCCAAGAGTTGTTTACTCTCTATACAGCCACAGAGCTGTCTCAGTATACAGTCCTCAAAATGAAAGCAACATAGGAAATAACAGCATTGCTTCTTTTTCTCTTTTTCTTTCTTTTTCTTTTTTTTTAATGAGGACAGAATGGACTGAAGTGTGGTCTGTCCAAACTAAATTGCATTTGTGTGATCAGATGCAAAGCTTCTTCAAAGTTAAAAAGAATTCTTCCAGATCAACTGGGAAAATGACCTAATTTAATCACTTTTGACTGATCCAAACTGAGAAGTTCTCTGTACTTAATTAAATAAATCAGTAAGAATAAAAGCCCTGCTTGTGCTCTTACCATAACCTAGAGACAAAGGGGACAAAAGAGAGGAACTGTATGCAGTGGAAACTGTAGAACAAATAATGCATTGCTTGAGTACAGAACGGTCCTGTAGAAAATAGTCTAACATGCTCTTACTATTAAAGGCATGCTAAGTAGACTCTCTCTTACCTTCCTGTCCAGGTACATGAGATACACTCTTCTAATTTGGACAGATAAAATCTTGGAAGCAAGGATTTGCAACACTATGCCCATCCTTGCCTGATAAATTCTCTCCTCACTTATTTTTTCATTGGGTTGCTCCCTAATACATATATATGTGTGTGTGTAAATAGATATATGTGTGTGTGTGTGATACATACATACATGTGTGTGTGTGTGTGTGTGTATGTATCAGTATGTATCTATCAGCAATTCTCTTGGTGGACTTGCAACCTGGCTCAGGTGATCTTTCCTCTTAAAATCAGAAAAATGTTCCTCTTCCAATCACACCAGGGGTTTTTTTTGTTTGTTTGTTTGTTTGTGTTTTTATTGGGTTTTGGGTTTGGTTTTTTTGGGGTTTTTTTGTTCAGCTTTTCATGGACTTTTTTGCCACTATGCAAATAGCTTAGCTGTGTGGCAGAACACAGCTGGCTGGATAGTTTCTCCAAAAGATAAATGTAGCCCGTGGACACAGCTGGGATCTAGGCAGGAACCTGAGTGACACAGACTGTCAGATTATGAATTTTAAGTATGAAATTTTCTTCATGTAGAGCTACAGCTATCAGGGAGCTCAGGCTGCTAAATGAACATTAAAAGCTGGAGAGAATTTCAGTGGTCACAGTCCCCCTCTCTGCTGCCCAGCACACCCACTCAGCCTGAGACAGCTGCGCTCTACCACAGCCATGGGCTTGAGCACAAGGGTGAGGCCAGCAGCTCAGCAAACTGCTCTCCTCAGAAACACTGAGAACATCTGGCTCTTCTTGTAAGCCTATTAAGTACTTCAAATAAAGCCAGTATAGGATAAAAGCTACAGTAGTCAGGCCTCTCACTATTTTTTGCTAATTTTTTTTTAACAGCAACTTCTCTAGAATCTGTCAGTTCTCTGTCAGCATTTGGAGAGCTGACAAGCTAAGAACATAACATCAATAAGGTGCTCACTAACATTCTTACTATCACATCAGTCTTAATAACAGGAAAGTTGTTCAGAACTTTAATATTTCTCAAGTCTTTTTGTAGTGTCACTTCAAATTTCTGGCTCTATAAGCAAAACTGCTATTCTTTTACCTAGATTTATTGTTGCTGGATCATCTGTAGCACCACAAGGTAGGGCTCAAATCTAAGCACTGGTTGCATTTTTCTAGTAAGTTCCTTGAAGTCTGAACAAGGGCACCATCACCAGCAAGGAGTTAAAATTCCCAGGGGCCAACCATTCCCAGCTTTTGGCTGGAACAAGATATGGGTCTACAGCTTTTTAAAAACACTCAGAATTTTGATTCCTTATTGATTCATTCTCCTTACAAATGCAAGCTCATTTAATATTCATGAAGATTAAATTTTCTCAAAACTGTCTGGAGGAATTTCGCACTTCACACATTTTTTTCCTCTATGGGTATATAAGAGAGATTAGTTTCCTCAAGACATTTCAAACACCACACTCCTGCTATAGCAGTTACAGGTCTTTTGAAAGCAATATTCTGAAATGTACCAGAACAGCTTAGCTCAAACAGGGATTAAAAAGAGACCACAACATCAGACTTAATTCAGAAACAGCCTCCCAGAGCTGTGCTGGCACCAAAACAGGATTCTAAATCAGAAAGATAGTTAGGAATGATAAAGGGCTGTGTAACTAAAGCTGTTAAAACAAAAATAAACAGCTGTGGTAAAATTAACTCCATTCAAAGCAGGAAACAAATTATTTCTAAGTAGCTTAAAATGGCAAGGGAGAAAAGGAAATACATTCTAAGGTTACAGAGCTTTCTATTTTGAGCTATTATTTGGCAATTTAATTTTTGTTCTTTATTCTGGATTGCTCTTTCTGCTGACAATTTATGGCCCTGGGCAAAGGATGGACCACTGACACAGTAAAGGCCAGTGGTGTTCTGGCCCTCTAAGCACTTCTCAGCTTTGTTAAGCGATGGCAGCTGTTCAGAGGCACACACCTGAGACAATGCAAAGGATCTCCCGATTTGGTATGGCAGCCAGAGAGAAACACTGTCAACCGTGTTTAATAGAACAAAGACATTTGTAAATGAAGCTTATTGAGTTTTTCTACTTTTACAGAAGGGAAGGAAAGCAAGGGGAAATATGTCTTTTCCTTCTGTTTAGAGAATGACAGCATGGAATGCCCGGGTGACCGATCTGAATGACAAAGGTGGTGAAATTATGCATGGTAATTGCAGTAGATGAGACAGGAACTGTCCTTCTTCCTTCTGCTCACATACTCGTGAACACAGAACAAATACCCACATCCTGTAAGGTATTAGTCTTGAGCTTGCTTTCTATCAAAATCCTGTATTTCGTTGAAGCCATCCCCAACAACATTCTAGTGTTATAAAAAATCAAAACCAGAAAATTAAATTGGATTCTAAATACTACTGTAGAAGAAAGACATGTTGATTCTTCTTAGTTTAAAGATTAATAAATTCATTCTTTCAAGACGCAAATTAATGCTCCTTTACCAAGAGTGATTATACATGTACAAATAGCTGAGGCAGACTAGCTCAATATTAGTAATTATTTGTTATTCTCAGTCATTCCTTGAAAAAATGTAACTGTGTCAGCTAAATATTTTGTCATTTGCTTTCAACATGTTCATTTTCCTTTGCATAACAGTTCTTTCCACATAAGAAATGCCCCAAAATTTCTATGCTTGCACAAGTGGTCATGCAAGGGGAAGGGAAGCAGTGCTGGCCCCTGTAGCAGCATGCATTGAGGATGATGCAGCACAAGCATCTTCTGCAGCACGAGCACAGAGCCATCAGTACAGAACTTGGTGGCTTCCCCACCTCCCCAGCCACTTCCCCAAGTACTGTAAGAGCAAACAGGAACAATCATTCATTTAGGAGCTCTACAACTGTAGACAACCATTGTCCTCCTCATTTGGGGAACTACTTTTTTCACCACCCTCACCAAGTACAGGCACGTTATCACACCTGGAAGGAGAGGTAAGCAGCCACAGGCAGCAGGGTTCTTTACCTGCTACTCACCAAGCACCAGTCTTTCGTGAAACTCATGGAAAACCTCTTGGTAGTGGGAATCCCAAACAACAGAAGGATTCCACATTTCACTCCAGTCAACATAATTTTTCCACACGCGGCCCCCAATCCCATGTCATCTGTACATTTGTTCTCCGGCAAACAGGATGCTAATTTTTAATCATTAAAAACTCCCTCCCCCAATTTTATAATCTTTCTTTCTCAGATGTTATTTTTCATTGCAGCACCTGTAGCAGCTGTGTATTTGATACAAGCTCTTTTTTGCAAGCAAGTTGTAACAAGGTGAGGAGAAATACAAAGTTGTAACTGTCCTCTCTTCAGAACTATTAAAATCAACATTTTGCTCATTCATTGAACTTTGCTCACATTCTGACACTCCTAAATGGGGTTTACAACATCATAAATACATCAGGCATACTGATTTCTCAGAACTCTGACCAGCCATAATTCCTCAAGAATTAAGGAGAGGGAGACAAAAAAAAAGATTAAAAAAGTGGTGAAGCAATAAAAACCACAAAGCACAATTGAGGTTACTCAC
>VYZP01009823.1:0-15530 GCA_013400635.1 Hypocryptadius cinnamomeus
AGAAATACTAGTGTTAGGCATGCAATATCTGTTCCTCTCTCCTGCATTAGCACCTTACTTGATAATTCAAAAGCCTGCCTCAATCCACTGGGCAACCACAACACCGAGGTAGATGTCCAGACTCTGTCCTTCCTTTTTGAGGATAATTTTGTTATTTCAAAGGAGAACCATGGTTAAAGGCTGATGTCTCACATAACAGAGTGGCAGCTTTCCTGGGGAAACATGAGCTCCCTTCCTGCAATCAACCTAAATAATAAACCTAGTGCAAACCCCAACAATTAACAGCTCAAAGGCAGAGCTGTTAGTTACTCTCTTCTTGCTGTGTGTTAATGGTTGTGCAAACAGCTAGCTTAAACCACCTTTAATTTATCCTAAAGATAAGCTTCCTCTCTTAGGAAGCCTACCCTTAGAATTTGTTAAGGTGGAGGTTACATTGTGGTGGTGCCACCGCCAGAGAGACACCTGGCGACAGGGCTGAGACCTGTAGATCCTCCATGCTTAGCTGGAGACTGCTGCATATCACATCAGATTTTCATTCTACTCGGTGTCATGCCAGTGTAAAGGGAATGGAAAGATCATTAATTTTCCTTTGCCCTCTAGAGAGATAAGTTCTTACAGCCTGCTCCAGTCAGCAAATGGCAACCTGCAAACACCACAGGAGAGGGTCGCTAGGCCCTGGGCAGAGGCTTGGCCCAACAACCTGTGTCAACATGACTTTAGTCTTTCACACAGAGGGGAAATGTCTCACATGGAAGCTATGGGGTGCTGACCCACAGCTCTCTCCTTCCCTGGAACTCCAGGAATCACTGGTCAATGACTTTAGCAGGATCTGTGTAAAAGGGCAAGGAGAGAATTCAGATCTCAGGAAGTGTTTAGTTTCTGTAATCAAGAGGAAGACTTGCAGTTTCTTTTCTCGTTCACTCAAAACTTCCTAACTCGGTAAAAACACAAGGAAGTATTCCTTCAGGTGACAGTCTCCAAGCTGAGCATGGGTAATGTGGAATTTGGAAAAGAAAAATACTGTCTGGCACAATGCTCTGGCTTCAGACTGCCTAGACCCTGCCAGGGCCTGTGTTAATTTACCCATGCTGAACTCCACCAGTTGACAGCCAGTAGCCTGTAGGCCACAGACATTCTTATGGCCTGGTTCACATTTCTGGCAGCATTGCCAAACAGTAAGCTCAAGAAGAGTCCCAGTCAGCTGTGGGATAGGTGGGCCTTTTTCAGATAACAGAAACAGTGAAAAATACACGTTGGGAGGGACCTCCAGAGGTCTTCTGTGCCCATATCTGTCTTAAAGTGTGTCTGCTTTAGTATATGATCAACAAATAATTTTCTTATTGCCCGCTGAAAGAAGGTTTTTTTCCCTTGCACAATGTTTAAATGGTGCTGGTCAGATCCATACTTCAGATCATACTTCCATACTGTGGGAGCAGTAAAAGACAATTCTCTGGTCAAGTAATATCTTCTCTGGCAAGTTGTGTTATCTATTTCTAAGACTGTAGTAGTGTTGATTCTAAGGTACTAAAATTGTTAGTGATAGGGATTTTATCTGGGCAAAATAATTTTTCCTTTTGTCCAGACTTTCTCTCCAAAATAGCTTTCTTAGCTGGCTCAGTTGTTTTATTTATTTTTTTTCCTCCCCCACACCTTGAAAATTATGGGAGGCAAACAGCTGAGGTAAGGAACAGATAAAGTTATTTTGCAACTGTGAGAGCTAGGTACAGGATAATATAATGAAACCATTGGATAACTTGAATGGTAGGTTCTTCACTCACTCTATTCCTATTCCAGAATGTGCAACATCATGGTTTAATTGGAGTTGTAGTCAGTCTCAGGTAAAGTAATTGGGAGTTCAAGGGGCTGAAGCCTCTCTTTGTTGACATGGGATCAGTTCTGAAATGGCTTAGGAAGAGGAAAATCTGTTTTGATTTACTGCAATTTACATCATGCCTGCAAAAATGATCCTGAAATGTATTATTCAGAATGCATTTTCACATGACACAGTGTGTACAGACTTTTTTACAGGGGGCTGCAAGGCATATGGATAGTATAGAGCTCTCAAACTCTGAAACTTGTTTTTGACTCTTGTTTTAAAAACACATAAGAACATAATGTAATAGTCTGGACTCCATTACAAATTGATACATCTCAGGTAACTTTATGAGCTACATTAGAATAACTGGCAATATATTGTAAAAAAGACTAGCATGTGGACTAATAACTTTAATGTTCATTTATTGAAAGGCCTGGAAGAATTTTATCTATGTGATATGGAATGCTGACCTAACTGCTACATCCAAGATCAAAGCTTGCTTGCTCTGCTAGATCAGCCTGACAAGAATACAATATTTTTTATGATTATTCGATGATATATCCAGTTTATTTTGCATAATAATAATCAGTAGATTTTGAATGGTATTTTGAAGTTTGTGTTGTAGGGCTCCAGCAGATGGCAGAGGAGACAGACTTTGTATAGGTGAAGGTCTCAGGTACCCTGTTAAATTAGTACAAGAAAACAAGTTTCATTTGAGCTTCAGCAAACCTGCCAGTTTCCTTTCATTTCACTCAAGTGGAACTAGTGTGTAGGGTTTATGGGGGCTCACATGCCCTTCATGGTTGTTGGACCTTAGTTTGTGAAAATAAAACATTCTGTAATAGGGGTTGCCCATTTGGGATCTGGAAAGATTACAAAGGTCTTTTTTCTCCTGTAAATTTCAGTCATTGATTTTAGATTCAGCACCTGAAGGAAAAATAGCCTATGGGGACAGTTCTGCTTTCTAACTTAAAAATATTTCATAAAAGAAGCATAAACATAAGGGGCTCTGATGTTTGTAGGCAGGAGCCAAGGCCTGTCTCTGTTCTCTTTTAAATCACAGTAAACCCCAAATAATAAAACTGACATAGTCCATATGCATTATTAAGAGACTCCATTTGGTCAAGATTCCCTGTCTAATCCCATGGAACACTCAATAAAGCAGCTGTAGAAGTCTCTAGGTAAGTAAGAAATTGCCACATAAATTAGTAGCCCATACACAGCCCTAGGTAAAACTTAGAAAAGCAAAGTATTTTTCCTCTTTTGAAATGGGTTTTTAACATGATCTGTGCTCACCTGAATGAGAACTACAAACCTCTCACCTGTAGGAAGAACGGCACAGACAGAAGTGTGAACATAACAGCTTGTGAATTGCAGTCTAAATTCTCTGAAACTTAGCATGAAGAGGTGTGAAAAAAAAAAAAGGAGAACACAGGGAGAAAAGAAAAAAATATTGCAACAATTATCATATTTTTCTGGAAGAACTATTTGTCAGTGAGATAAGAGAATTTATATTCAGTCATGCTGATATGAGAAATTACATCCTCAATGTGTCCCCTGCTATATCTCCAATTTCTCATTTAGCTTCCTCACTTAAATAACTATAAATGGTTCTGCATCTCCTGTGATCTTTTTTGCAAAGCAAGATCTGTGGCTGCAGCAGTGTTTTTCTGAAGGGCTCTCCCTTCCCAGGGAAGTTACTTTATTCATCAGCTTGACAGCTAAGTTAGCAAGTTTGTCCTTGGGAGATTCTGTGCTACTTTAAAAAGAGAACAACAGAGCAACTCTGTTGAATTATTTCAGGGACCGTGAACAGCCATAGTTAAATAGGAAATACTGTTCAGGAGAATAGAATTGCTCCCCCTTACGTCAAGAGCTGAAATTAGTTTTATTATTTCATGCTATTGGTAGGATCTCTGAAATAAGTTAACTTTAAATGAACAAAGAGGGGACTAACTTTTTCTGATGAATGCTGCACAAACAAGGCAGAGCTTGCCTTGTTTACTGAGGCCTTGCATTGTAGTAGCCTTACATTGATGGTGGAGAATTCCTGGCAATGTTTATCTGAAGGAATTGTGCTGCTGGTAACAATACAGTGGAAAAATAACATATGCACAAGCAAAAAATTTAGTTCAAGGAACTACAGCTGCGACTCTCCTCAAGAACATAATATCTTAGTTAAACTATTTCAAGTCTTTCTTTTTCTCTGCTAGTTCTGATGAACTTGTTAGTCCATATTCAGTTAGTAAAACCATTTGTGAGGAACTTTGTTGCGTGTTCTCAATGGGGAATTGCTATCTAGTCACTGTGGGGTGCCAGGGGTTTGTCAAAGATCCTTTGAACAGTAGATGTCATCAGCCCTTCCTGAACTGCTCTAAAGATCCATCTGTCTTATTTATCTGCTGCTATGTCTAATCTTCATTCATGTTTCAGTCTGAGCAATAAAATAATTTGTCATGTGAGTGAATGAAATTAAATGGAATTGTGTCTAGGTAATTTCACAGTTACCATATTTACCTACATCTTTCGCAATGTTTTAGCATCAAGGGAAGCCTCTGGAAGTTTTTACTTTCACGTATTTTTGTGGTATTTTTGGCTGAGATTCTGAAAATGTGAGTTTACTGTATAGTTACATGTGCTATGTTTGAGAACATAGATCCAAAATCCACAGTTTTTCAGTCCTTCACAGAATTCAGTCCACACTGAACAATGGCAAAAGTTCCTGAATTTTACACAGCAGTTTTGCACATTATAGGAGAGCATGATAATGGATGAGTAATGAAATGCTTGGCAGTGTTTCTGACCATACCTGCTAAACAGAAATCTGTAGCTGCAGCAAAACTAATTAGCCATTTTTCAGAAAGACAATAATCGTGTCAGAGCCAGCAGATAACATACTTACTTCTAATCAGCTTTCACTAATCACAGAAGGTAAAATTAGTTATTAGTGTTGAAACACAACTTTCCTTAATTAGCAGTCTAAATCTAATTACTGTAAGTTACTTTACTTTTCACTTAATACTTTATTGTTGTCCACAAAGGTTTTGGTGAACCAGAGGCTATTTATACCTGAATTGATGATGTGCTGTCTTTTTCTTCAGTATATTTGTCCAGTTGATGTGGAGTGATCAGACACTAATTCAGATACTGGTTTTGCAGCTGAAAAGCTCATGACTCCCATCAGAGTGAAGTCTGGTATCTTGATTAATCATTTGATGTCTTTTGAGGTTGGTTTCAAATTTGTGTAAACTAGCATGACTTCGTGACTTTCCAAATTCTGTGCAACTCATATCTATATTTATAGGGAAAGAGTATTAAGCAAGAAGGGAAGAAAAAAAAATAGTATTAAATTACCCAATTTTATTTCAGCAAAGTATTTAATTTTTTAAATATTAAGGTGGCACAGCTTAAGAGAGTATGTCACCTTCTACCAGGTTCCTGGTGTCTTCAATAATACTATGACTGTAGAGTCTTTAGAGTAGCAGAACTAAAGTCAGTGGAAATAGAATTAGACTAATGCTGAAATCTTCCAAAAATTCTGTCCTAAAAATACTTGCAGTGTCTTGTGAGTTCATTCATGTGGTGAAGTCATATATTTGAACTTGAACTCAGTGCTCAATGCCTTCAGCTCTCTAACTGTGTTGGAGAGCTCACAGAAGAGGCTGCCTGATGGAGCTGTTGATCTCCACCACATGCACACACACAGCCTCCAGGATGGGCAGCTCACCCTGGCCTGAGGAAGCCTCTGTACCTGCAGTGCAGAGACTGCAGCGTGACAGGGACAGGAGCCTGGGACCCTGGGCTGTCCCTGCCAGCAGCTGGTGCCCAGCTGTGCTGATGGAGGCAGCTGTGCTATGTTGGGCACTGCAGCATCTGTTGGACTCCAAGTGGCATCCAAAGCCTGCAGTCCTAGGGAATGGAATACAAGTAGACAGATCTGCTGCCAAGTCTGTGTTGGGGATGGAAACCAGCTCCAGGCCTTTTACCTTTGGTGATTCTGGAGCAAAATCAAGATCCCCAGTGTGTAACAGAGCCATGGCCCTGCATAATTCTGCTGCTGACACATTTGGACAAAATGAGCAGGTCTAGTTCAGACTGAGGGGTGGTGGGGTGAAGGGGCATGGAGAACAGCACTGAGGTTTTCAGTTTTCTCCTACCTTTCATCTAAGGTACATCACTTTAAAAGAACTTTGTATGTATTTGTAGTTCTGGCAGCAAGTGCACAATTTATCCCTAGATGTTACAGTGATATAAAGTAAATAAAACAATTTTATGGCTCTTAGCATGGCTGTCGTAAATATATGCTGGACAAAACCTAGAAAGAAATATAAACTTAAAAAAAGAAAAAGAATTTTCTCTCCCCAAAATGGATTTGTGTATAGAAGTTCCAAAACAATTTAAATTTTTTTCTCCCCAAGTATTTAATGGAAATTTGTTTTGTTTTGCGGTTTCTTTTTTTTTTTTTCCCTCCAAAAACCAATATATACTTTACATTTGAAAATTACTGGTGCCAGCATTTCTATAAAAGAACGTTAATATTGCTCCTAAGTTGTGAGAACAGATTCCCTGCATCAGTTCAGAAGATTGCTGGGCATTTCTTCTCCAGTCTTTGTGGACTTTATATGAAGTTGTATTATTGTAAGGTTGCAAGCTCTGATCCCTACACAGTTTACAAAAGCATGCTTCAACCCAGCTCAGGGAAAGTGACTTTCCATGTGGCAATTTCTTCACTGAAGTGCAAAGGGTATGGGTTTGGGTCTGTAGAGTAAAAAGGATCTTTAAACCTGAACTTAGCCTGAATTTAAACCTCCAAGAGATTATTTGACTTGAGATTGTTTTGCTTTAACTGATGCCCATGGTGCCCGTGTCTGCTCTACAGGACTCTGTGCTGGTTGAAGGCCGCTTTATCTGTGCCAGAGACTTGTAACTTTCCATCTGGGGCTCATTAGTTCCAAAACTTTGCCAGAATAAGGGCTTGCGCAACTTCTGCACTGAAGGCAAAAGCATCTGAGACATTCCAGTAGGTCATCTGACTGGTGTTCTCCTCAAATGAAAATACCTTCTGCTAGCAGAGTTCTGCAGGCTGTGGACACCAGTGGCTGGATTGCAGTGGGACCACAAATACATCAATACCAGCAGGTAGTCTATTCATGGCTTGAATTTATTAGCTGTGTGTTTAAATTCACCAAAATAGACTGCTTAAATGTACCTGTCTATGTTTGACCCACCATCATAAATTACTTACAAAATAAAGTATAAAACCCATGAACTTGTAAGTGTAGATCTCAGGCATAAGTCTTGCACTGAAAGGTGTTNTATATATATATGTATATTGTCAGTTGCAGCAGGTTGCCAGGAGTGTGTCCAGTCAGGTTCTGAATATCTCCCCAGATGGAGAATACACCAGCTGTCCTGCCAAACTGTTCTACTGTTTGATAACCTTTGCAGTATATGGGGGGATTTTTTTTTTTCTTATTTCTATACAGAATTGGCTGTATTTCAATTTGTGCTCATGGCCTCTTGTCCTTTCACTGAGCACCTCCATCTCCATCTTTACTAAGGTATTTATATACATTCACAAGATCTCCCTAATCCTTTCTCTCCAGACTAAACATGCCCAGCTCTCTCAGCCTCTTTTTGAATGACAGATGCTCTACAATGTGACCCAAACTGTACTTATAGATAGCAGACAGTCCATTTTAATCAGCTACTAGGTAATAGGGTTTTACCTAAACTCTGCTTAAAAGGACTTACTATTTAAAACTATTTAATTCAGTCAAAATGAACTGCATTCTTTGAAGAGCAAAAGAGTCCCTGTGCTATTATTTCTGGCAAGGTTTTTTTGATTTGTTCTGTTTTCTTTCTGTTTTCTTGTTTTTTGGTTTTGTTTTCTTTTTTTTTTAAATTTGCTTATTATTTTATTTAGTTTTACTTGTTGGTAAAAATCTACACTAAACAGGAGAGAATTGTACTTGTTTTGCTAGTCCTCACCTTCATTCCTGGACAAGTGTGAGAGAATCTTTCATTGCTCAGTTCTGACTTCATAGTCCAGTTAAGGAAATGCATGAGAGACAGTGAGGCTGTATTGCCACCCAGAATAAAAGTCATGAGTCAGTCCCCAAAACTCAGTAAGCTCAGAAGCTATTTACTGAATAATTATATGTTGTTTGAGTATCTTTAGGACAGTCCCATGTTTGCCTTCGTTTTTTTAGGCTGAAGATTAATGTCATGTTCTCAAGCATGTCAAGTTCATTTGAACTTGTGAGATTAAAATAATTATACATATTACAAACAACATTTTTAAACATTGCATTTTTTATTTTCATATGTTTATATATGCATATATACATACATATATGTGCAATGAGGAAGTAAATTCTTAACTAAAGTTCTAACTGTTCAATTTAGATATGCAGAGAAAAACAGAGATACTATGCAAGGAATCTGTGATAAGCTTCTATGACATTAAGTACTGCATGATGGATGCAATTCCATCAGCCAAAAGATGGAATAGCCAAATGTAATTCTTTTGCTTCAAGATTATTTGTCACGGGACATTTTGTGGAATTGTCTTCTTTTTAGATTAAGTAATCCACTAAGTACAAGTTCATGGATTTTATTATTTGAGAAAATTTTGTTTTCTTTCATGTTTCTTAGATTTGATTATATGCAGGTGTATTATGAGGCATAATTTATCCCTCTAAACTCAGTAGTACAACTCTGAGCAGAATAAAACCAAGTGATTTCTGTGTCATAATCTGCACTTATAACCCCTCATCTCACCTCAGAGTATTATAACCCATGCTAATATTTTACGACCAAGAAATGCAGAGTAGAGAGGTAATTCTTTACTAACACTCAGTAGGAATTCAACAAGTCCCTGAATTACATTTAAGGGATCACAAATGAGCTTTTTCGGTTTGTTTTATTTTTCTTTGGTCTTTAATATTTTCCCGTAATTATTTTGCAGCAGATGTTAGCATCCTTGCTACCAAGCAACTACTTTTCTGGCTAGAATGTAAATGCACAATTAATTGTCCCTATGGAGCCTCAAGCACAAGCCTTTAATAGCATCACAGTTAATTATTAGTATAATATTATAGTGACATGTTTTTCCTTTTTTTGGTTGGGGATGCTATTAAATGAATGGGGATGGCTCACTTAGCAAAACTTGTTAAATGTTAATTTACTTTGTTTTAGGGCATAGCTTATCTGAAAGGTGACATTGCAAACACTTCATTCAGATGACATTAGATTTATTATATTTGTGAGGTTTTGAAACTCTAGAAGGATAAAACCTATTTACATACAGGTTGAATAAACAGTGCCAAATATAGCTGTATTTCAGAGAAAAAAAACACCTTCCTTTCTTTTTCTTGATTTACACACACACACATACATGTGTGTAAATTATTTTTTTTAATCAGACTGTAAATATTAGCTCATCAGCCGAGTATTTTTTTTTTAACGTGCTATGCATCCGAGTTTTTGGCTCTACCAGATTTTGCAGCATGCAGACCTGTCCAGAGCCCACTGCATCCTTGGGAGAAATGAAATAGGGCAGGTAGGAGTGGACAGTCCCTAATGGACTAAGCTATCTATGGAAAGGAGCTGCTCCTGTGTTTGAAGGCAGAATTAATAAGTCAATATGCTAGCTGATTGTTATACTTTTTAGTGTGGGAAGGACAATTATTGTGTTCCTCTATTTAATTTACTCAATGATTTTCATCTGGACATACCTTCAGCTTACTGAAGGATGTTTTTGAGTTCTCAAGCTCCCCTTACTAGGTGAGATTCATTAGTAGTGTGTTTTCAGGTGGGTGTTTTTCCATGTAATCTCTCTACAGCCTCTGAGGATTTAGCACTTTCTAGTGTCTCGTTTCTGTTTCATCTGTTCTTATCCTTTAACATAAATATCACTTTGGAGAAAAAAAAAAAAAAGGAAGAGGGAGAACAAAAGAAATCTACCTTGTTGCCTTTGGCAGTAGTGTAGTTGGATCAGGTCCAGCCAGGCCCTGGCTGCTCAGATCAGACAATTACTGTTTGTAGTTACATCTACTTTTTTTAAGTTTTGGTGTATCAGACTTTATACATCTGCCTTTGCAAAAGCCACAGCTTTTTATATTTAGGAATTCATAATATCCTTACATGGTGTTCTTCAACGAAGGATTTCTCTGCAATGAAACTGTTCATATGTGCAAGCAATAGTGGGACATTTTTATGAAAGGTGAACTCTTAGATTGCTTGGATGAAAGATGTGTTTGTCAATAAAACAAGTTTAAATGGTGCAGTGCCAGCTCCTACCATGGCATTTGCAGCTATGCTGTATATTATGCAGGGCTGAGAAAATAAGTAGTGTATACAAGAAATGGCAGAAATATTTGATTCATGAAAGGCATGAAATTCAGTAGATGAGTCAAATGGTAAGCAATCCAAGTAGATCCACTGCTTGGTTTTAGAGGCCCTTTTCTTATACCTGGATGGAGAATTGTAAATTGGCTGCATGGTAAAAATACGAAGAAGAGCTAGCTCTGTGGTCTGGCAGGTGTTGTAAGTCTTTGTCACGTTCTTTCCACTTTCAGGGATCCACCTGGTACTGAACTGGTGATACTGAGGTTTGGTCAGTGGCTGCAGGTGGCTTTGGCTTTCAACACACATTGCCAGTCCAAGCCTTGTACAGCCAGCCATGTAGCCAGCCATGTAACCAAACCTGAATGCCAGGCTGCAGTGCTTTTACCTCAGTGGGTATCACAGCTCGAGCCCATGGCACTGGGTGCATGGTCACTTTTTATGGCTTGAGGCTATACTGCAGAAAATTTTGGATATAATTTTAAGGAAATAATATATAATTGGAAGTGGGTTGTTTTCTTATAACAAAAGAGGATTGTGCCCTGTGTTTGTGTTATGTTTTCTTATAGTAAGAAGGTGATTATACCTGACACAAACAGCTGTTTTACCCAGACACATATTTTCCATATGGAGTCCTCTGTGGGACTGCAAGGCAGCCCTGCTGAGAAGGACTTGGGGGTGCTCTTGGCTGAGAGGCTGGACATGACCCTGCAAGGTGCACTCACAGCCCAGAAAGTCAAATGTGTCCTGCCCTGCACCAAAAGCAGCGTGGCCATCGTGAGAAGGGAGGGGATTCTGCCCCTCTGTTCTGCTCTGGTGAGACCCCACCTGCAGTGCTGCACCAGCTCTGGGGTCCCCAGCATAGGAAGAACATGTATCAATTGGAGTGAGTCCAGAGGAGGGCCAACAGGATGATTAGAGGGATGTAGCACCTCTTGTATGAGGAAAGGATGCGAGAATTGAGATTGCTCAGCCTGAAGAGGAGAAGGCTGTGAGGAGAACTAATTGTGGCCTTCCAGCACCTGAAGGGTACAGGAAAGGTGGAGAGGGACTTTTTGCAAGAGCATGTTAAAGTTCAAGGGGGAATAGCTTCACACTAAAAGAATGTAGGTTTAGGTTAGATATTAGAGTGAAATTTTCACTCTGAGGGTGGTGAGGTGCTGGAACAGGTTGCACTGAAAACTTGTGAATGCCCCATCCCTGGGAGTCTTCAAGACTAGGTTAGATGGGGCTCTGAGGAACCTGGTCCAGGAACCTGTGTCTCTCTCCATGGCATGGGGGTTGGGACTGAATGATCTTTAAAATCCCTTCCAACCCAAACCATTCTATGATTCTATGATTTTGAAATGCCATAACATGGTAAAATCAGGCTCATACATGCCTTCTACTTAGTTTTAATAATAAATTGTCAAGTTGGGTTTTAGTGGTTTTGATAAGCTTCTGAAACAGTAAGAGAAATACTCTTTTTTTCGTTTATAACAGAACGGTTTATGTGGCAGATTTTTATTGAAGCAGTAATTCAACTAACAATTGCACTGTCAACTCTTATCTCTAGGTAGGAAAACAAAAGCAGGCATTTGTATTGAACACATATTTCATTGCTAAGTGTTATGTGAATTTTAATTTGTAACCTCTCAAAGGAAATAAATAACTTTTTTTCTTTCTCTTTAATGATTCCCCCTCCCAATCAATCAATTTTTGCCTTTGACATCAATTTTATTCTATTTTTGGAGCTATAAATTGTGGGTGGCAGCAGGCAATTTCCTATGGATTCCACAGATGTGAAGTCTTTATCCTTCAAGTCAAATTGCAAGTGCAGGGAGGAGACTGAAGAATTTGCACCTTTGCCTTGGGAAAGCTCAAATAGTTAGCATTTGATACTTGACTCCATCTCGTCTGTGCCACTTTTAAGCTGGAACAGAAACATCTCCACCAAAGCTTTTCTCCTGCGGGTTCCTCTTCCCTAGCAGTGAGCACCATGAGATAAATTCAGATAAGTCCCCAATATTAGTACAAAAAGCTTTATAGTTTGAATGAAAGCTCAGATCTTGCCATAGTTGTGAGCCACAACCATTGAGAATATAGTTCATATAACATATCTTTATGAAATACGTATTCTGATAAGTAATTAAATTTGTTGATTTTTCAAGTTTTCCTTCTTTGTCTGTATTGGAAAAACTTTCAGCGCTTCTCTCTATTCACTGTGATAACAGTTATCATAAATGTTCACTAAAGTCAAATAAAATAGAGATGTGTCCTGATTTTTCACTGCACCTTAAGCTGTGACACAGACATGTACTTCCCTTGGCTGTATGTGCCCTTTTGGATGGGATGCAGGGGTGGACTCCAGAGCTGCTTGAGCCAGTGGCAGGAAAGTCCAGTGGCTCTACCAGGAGAAACAACTCAGGTCATGTATTTTACTTTATTGAGAAGTATGAGATACAGCTGCAACTTTCACAGTCTCTCCTGGAAGTCAGACATTTTGAGCTTTGGACATCTGATATTCAACTTCTTGTCAGAAAGTGTATAATAATTACATTTGAAAGGTTTTGATGCAATTGATGTAATCTGAAGTAAACAAACTTTATAAAAAGAGTGATGGTAAGATGTGTTGCGCACTTATATATGGCAAAAATGTTGTCCATCATAAATGTTCCATCAGTATATGCTTTCAAAAGAAATTTCATGCTTCATGCAACCACACATCTCCACTTAAACATAAGTAAATAAAATTTCTTTCCCCACAACTGTAGACAATTTAACTAGCTTTAAAATTGATACTGGTAAAGATTTAAATTTAGTGAAATATCCGTCTTCCTTGATTAATGATGTTATGGTTATGAATTATTATATTTATTTTTAATCTGGTGTATTGATCATACTGAGTAATTTGCAAATGGGGTTAGTTACTGAGCTGTGTGGAAAATTTCTATTTGAAGTGGAAAAACAACAGAAAATAATGTGAAGTGTAATTCAAACAATTGCAAAGTAGCTGGAACTAGGAAGTGTTTTGTTTGTTTCATAGTTTTGACTTTGTTATTTTTTTCATATTTCAGTGTTTCCCCCTCCCCCCCTTTCCTTTTGTGCTCTGGGATAATTTAGAAATAGCTAGTGATCTCATCGATCCTGTCAGGTGGTATAGTGAAGTAAATAAGGTCATTTAAGGCTTATCTTTAATATGCAATGTCATTATTTTTTCTGTGAGTCAAATCTGCAGGGCTTAATATAATTTGAAGCAGGTTTAGTCCTGTCAGCCACTGGCTTAGATTTTGAATAGAACTTTAAAAACTAAGAGTACATTACTCCTTAGAAAAACATTCCCCAAGTATTATATATAAATGGATAGCACTAATCCTGCCACTTTCTACTCTGTTTTTCCACAGTACCTTTCCTAAATTGATCTCTATTTCTTTTTTTTTCCTTGTTTTTTTTTTTGTTTTGTTTTGTTTTGTTTTTTTTTTTGGGGGGGGGGTGGCATGTTTGTTATTTTTTTCTATTTTACTGCTTTTAATTTGCTATTCTGCATGCAAAATCTGTATATTGCCAAGAACCGTCAAACTCATTTTCCTGCACCTCTTGGAAGGCACTCAGCATTTCTCAAGGTTAGACTCAGTGTTAAAATCATCACAGTTGAGATTTGTTTCTAATTTTAGATGTGACACCATCTTTTGTGACATGATGTGACCATATATGTGAGGAAGAGGTTAGAACAGCAAGAGCCGTATCTTTAGCCTTGCATTTAATATAAAAACAACAAAGATGAGAAAATCTCAAAAGAGGTGATTGCTGTCTCTTTAGTCTCATATAAATAAGAAAAAACAAAGCAATCCAGGAACTTTTGCAACTAAACTGTCAGGATTTCCCCAAAATAAGGATAGAGTGGAAAATCTACATAATAGTTAATATATGGAAATATGGAAAACAAGGGGATAGTTGGCTTGATGCCAGGTTTAGTAATGATGCTTTTCACACCAGCTCCACTAGTGTACTCGTAGACCTCATAAAGGGGATCTTACAGCTGAAGGCAATGGTACATAGTAGGCATGACCCAACCTTCACTGCATACCTCTAACATTAGTTCACTACAGTTATTTTAAGCTTTTCTTTTTATATAACCTAGTAATTTCTTTGCTATTTTTTGCTTAGTTGGTATAAAGCACCTGTAAACACCAGGGCTCAATGTCCTGGTAGAAGGACAGACCTCACTCCTTTTTGCTATTGTTACTTCTAGAAAGTTTATTTTATCATGAAAACAAACTGAGTCACTCAGATGAGCTTTTTTTTAGAAAAAAACTTTGCATGCTGATGTTATATCTTCTCCTTGAGCAGTTTAGCATTCTACTGCTTGATATTTGTCAATATTCAGCTAATAAAGGAAGACTGGTGCCAGTCTTGAGATCCATGGATGGCAGATTCTGTGAGTTCTTTTCAGTCGTGTGTCAGTGTAAGTGTGAAGCTAAAAGTTGCTTCAAAATAGTCTCCTATTGTCTCTGTAGCACCATCCATGCACATTGTTCTTAAAGTAAAAATAGGAAGTGGCCCTCCACAAGAAAACACTCTTGAAATGAAAATGTAGGATTTAGTAGATTTCATAGGAAAGAATCCATAGAGAACTGAGGAAATTGTTGAAATTTGGAGACCTAGATATGTTCAGAAAGCTTTGCTGTATGCTTTGCAAGCTCATGCTCTTTGGTGACGTTGAACAATGCTTTTAAGTCATTGTATGTTGTTCAGTCTCAGACTGATAAACAATGTGGTTTTTCCCAAAGTGACATTTTTCTGTGTTTGTTTTTCTAGCAGACTTCCAAGTTGCACAGTAACTGTCCTTCTTCTGCAACCACCTTCCACTCCTCCTTTTCTATTCAGGGTGCAACTGCCTTTCTGTGCACAGTGGAAAGAGTGTTGTCTGTTATGGAATAAGAAGCCTACCTTTGTTTCATGTTTGCCAAAAATACAGTTTTATACCTCTCTGTTTTCCATATAACAAAGTCTAAAGCTGCCTCTGGAGAGATTACAAATGGTGAAAATTAAGTATACAAGCCTTATAGTATGTTGTCAGTGTGCTCACATCTACTTTGACATGGTGAGTCAAAAGGAAATTATGCTTTTTGGATGCTTTCCCTTTCAGTTGGGATTGCACCAATTTATGACATGAAAATGCTGAATTCAAGAATCATCTCTGTTATTTAAGTGGGAAAACAGGAGATGTCTCTACCAGTTTGTTGGCTTTTAGAGAGCTAGACATTTCCAGGGGGAAAGAGACACAAGGTTAAGAGCAATGAAATTAAAATGTGAAATGATTTCTGCATGCTATAGCCACCACTGTCCTCTCAAAAAAAAAAAAAAAAAAAAAAAAAAAACTTAA
>VYZP01009826.1:1635-14941 GCA_013400635.1 Hypocryptadius cinnamomeus
GGGGGGCTGAGCGGAGGAGGGGGGATGTGGTCTGAGAGCGTGGAGTAGGTCAGGGAGCTGCCCTCGTCGCTGCTGCTGATGTACTCGCTGCTGCTGACATCGTTGGTGACGTAGCTGCCCTGGTCATCCTGGAAACTCATCTGGGTGGGCACACGGCACAGGCTGAAGGTGCCACCGCGTCCTCCACCCACCACCCTCCATGCTCCTCGTCCTCCATCCACATCCTCCATGGTCCCTGTCCTCCACCCACCATCCTCCTCATCCTCCACCCTCCTCATCCTCCATCCTCCTCGTCCTTCACCCATATCCTCCATGCTCCTTGTCCTCCACCCACCATCCTCCATCCTCCTTGTCCTCCATCCACATCCTCCATGGTCCTTGTCCTCCACCCACCATCCTCCATCCTCCTCATCCTCCATCCTCCTCGTCCTTCACCCATATCCTCCATGCTCCTTGTCCTCCATCCTCCTCATCCTCCATCCACCATCCTCCATCATCCTTGTCCTCCATCCACATCCTCCATGGTCCTTGTCCTCCACCCACCATCCTCCATCCTCCTTGTCCTCCACGCTCCTCATCTTCCACCCACCATGCTCCATCCTCCTCATCCTCCATCCTTCATCCTCCTCATCATCCACCCACATCCATCCATCCATCCATCCATCCATCCATCCATCCATCCATCCATCCATCCATCCCCACCACCCCGGCGTGTCCTGCCCCTCCCTGCCACCTGCAGAGCCCAGGACGTGTCCCCTGAGCCCGCACATGGGCGGCTCCACGCCCAGGGTGCCAAGCTGGTGCTCTGAGCAGCCAGTGCCACGCTCACCTCCTCGTAGTCATTCTCAGGGGTGAGGAAATCATCCACGATGGTGACGCGGTGTCCCAGCTGCTCGCTGAGGGCGTCCAGGAACCGGTCGGTGTCGCGGCTGCGCGGGGGCCTGGAGAAGGTGAAGAGCTTCTTCCGTCGCGACAGCGGCGAGTACTCGCGGTGCTTGGGCGACGGGGCCGGGCTGCTGTCCAGGCTGACGTAGGGGTTGGACTCGGTGCTGCACGGCGAGGCCACGCTGCTGTGCAGGCGGTAGTAGCAGGGCTGGCTCGCCAGCTCGCTCGGCCACGCCAGCCCCGGCTTGCGGCCACCTGCAGGACAGAGCCGAGGGGGCTGCGTGGGCGTCCTGCAGCCCCCGGGCACGGGAGGCAGGAGCCCGAGGAGAGGAGAGGAGCAGGGAGTTTGCCAGGCTGTGATCCCATGGGATGCACCATCCCACACACGCCGCTGCCCTCCGGCAGCCGGAGCTCTGCAGAGCCAGCCCTGTGCTCACCCGCGGAACCGTCGCTGCTGCTGCCTTGTAAAGTGGCACCAAGAGGACGCTGCCTTCTCCCCCACCCGCCTGGCCAGCACCGCCCACCGTCCCCTGAGGTCCCCCCGAGTACCTGCAGCGTGTGGCAGCTCGGGGGCGGGGGGCGATGTCCTGTGCAGGGCAGCGTTGCCCACCTTGCCCGCAAAGCCGCCGATCAGGCGGTTCTCCAGCTCCGCGTACACAGCCGACATCTGGGGAAGGACACAGAGCTGCTGCCGTGCCCGGGGCCTGTGGAGCCCCAGAGACCTGCCCCAGAGACCTGCCATGTCCTGGGGACAGGACAGTCCCCACAGACCTGGCTGCCCAGAGCAGCTGTGGCTGCCCCTGGATCCCTGGCAGTGCCCCAGGCCAGGCTGGACAGGGCTTGGAGCAGCCTGGGACAGTGGAAGGTGTCCCTGCCATGGCAGGGGTGGCACTGGGTGGGTTCTAATGTCCTTCCAACCCAAACCTTTCTGGGACTCTCTGGCCCACCAGGACCCATCTCTTACTCATTAAAGGGGGGCTTCACCCCGCTCAGGCTGCTCTGCCCTCTCTGAGCCCCTCAAGAGCCTCTCACTGATGAGGCTGCAGGAAGACACTGGCAGACATCAGCCTCATTAAAGGTGACTAATTGCCCAGGGAGGTGACCTCAGAGAGTGGCTCTGAGGCAGGGGCACTGTCAGCCTCTGCAGGTATTCATCCACAGACACATCATTCCCTTTTTCCTGCTGCCCTGTGGTCACAGCAAAGGAACCAAACTGCCTTCCCGTGGACACACCACCCCACACACGTGGGCAAAGCCTTGCCACAAGTGCCCCCTGCCCCAGCACACCATTTTGGGGTTGGGTGTCTCCGGGAGGGACGTGCCATCACCAGCCTGTCTCTCTCCAGGGATCAGGCGAACGGGGACCTCCACGGTGTCACTGCCTGTGGGAGGGGGAGACAAACCAGTCACTGCTCTGCCTGTGCCCCAGCCCCCACAGCCCTGACCCACAAAGGGCCTCTGTCTCTTGCTGGGACCCAGAGTGACCTCCCTGCCCCAGCTCCCGGCTCTGGGGGTCCCGAGGGAGCAGTGCAGGGCGGGTTTGAGGTCAGCAGACAGTTCCAAGCTGCTCCACTCTTCCCTCGGGGCAGCTGAGGACAGGGCTGCTCTCCACAGCTGGCCAACATCTGCCCAGACACAGCTCCCCTCCAGCACACACAGCTGTCGGCTGCTCTCCAGGCTCTAATCCCCACCAGAAGAGCTCCTCGGAGCCAGGTCAGAGGATCTTCCCCTGGAAGTGTCTCAGACCCCCCTGACAGCCGAGGGACACCACATGCCCAGGAGGTCCTTAGGGAGGTCAGGGGGAGGTCGTGGTCAGGAGCACAGGTCAAGGGCCCTTCAGCATCAGCCAGGGAGTAGGCAGGTCTGTGTCCCCTGAAGCAAAGCAGGGCTGGTGCCACAAATAGGGTCTGTCAGGAGTCTCAAAGTGGCCCTGAACCATGATCTCCTTCCTCACATGGATGTTACAAGTGTGGTTTCCCCTGTTAATTTGATGGACTCTGAGGGGAAGCCATAAACTTTACCCCCAGAAGGGGGAGCCCAGACCAGCAGGACCAGTTCACATCTGAGTAATGAAGGAAGGGGTTGGAAATAACATTCAGCCTTATGATCAAGTGGTCTCTTATTGAATTGGTCCTTTCATTATGGAATTGCTGTCCCTGGAGGTGTCCATGGCACCCCTGGATGTGGCACTCAGTGCTCTGGGTTGAGTGACAAGGTGGGGATCAGTCACAGGTTGGATTTGATGATCTTGGAGGGCTTTTCCAACCTAAATGATCCTGTGATTCTATAATTTTGTGATTCTGTTTCAGAAAACATGGATTTCCAGCCGACGCCTCACTGCTGGCTCTACTCTGACCTCCCTCCACCTTTGCCTCCGTCTTTTCCCATTGCTCATGCTTTGGAATTGGTCAGGAATTTGGCTCGGGGCAGAGCAGGACTCAGCAGGCAGAACCCCACGTCCCAGCCCCCAGTCACCCACCTGCTGCCCCCTCCTCGGGGCGGGGGGTCCGGAGGCTGCCCCGGCACAGGGAGGCGCCTCGGACGGAGCTGCGGTACCGATCCTCGGCTTCTGCCTCGGCTGCACAGGAGACACCTCTGTGAGGCACAGCCAGACCCCACAGCTCCCCACTGCTCCTCACCCTGCACAGGCACCCCCAGGGCCCCCCAGGGCTCCCCAAGCCCATGGGACTCACAGCAGCTGCCATTCCCAGGCAGCCGCTCGCTCCGTGCCCGGGAGCTGAGCAGGCTCCAGCTGCTCCTGCCAGCACAGGGCAGGGATGGATGCACAGGGATGGGACATCCAGGCCCTTTTCCAGCAGGATTGGCATCCACCAGCTCATGGCCCACATGAAACTCCAGCCCTGAGCTGGGCTGGTCCCAGTAAACTCTTCCTGCCCTCAAGGGAAAAGAAGGAAGAGGGGCCAGCCCTGGAATGCTGCCGGGAAGGAGCACATGGCCCCTGCATCGTCCATGTGCAGCTCGGTGTGGCAGCTCAGGAGGCTCACAGCAGGATGGAGGAATGGAGCATCCATCCCTGAGGAGCCCTGCAGACCAGCACTGGGACACGGGAGATCACCAGGGTTTGGAAGCCCAGGGGAAGGACCAGCCCAAATCCAGAGATCTCCGGCCATGGTGCTGCCAGGCACAGACACAGAACAGACCAGAACAACCAAAACTGCTCATTCTCAGACTGCCCCGTTCACCTGAGACACTGAGAGGAGCCAGGGACCAGCCTGGAGCTGGGAACAGCAGCCTGGACAGGGAGATGTGCTCCTGTGCCTCCCTCCTCCCCTGGCTGAGGATTCTGCTCTGCATTCCTGGAATGCAGCTGTGAACTGTACACTAAATACAGGGCATGAATTCAGGGAATCCACAGCCCATGGCTGAGCTGTGATTCTGCACACACAAAGCAGAGGTGGCTGAGTGCAAATCCAGTGAGCAGATCCAGTGTGCATGGAGCACAGGATGCCATGCACAACAGGAAGGATTGGCACCAGGGCTTGGAACTGGTTCTGTTTTCTGCTAAAATCACTGTGTTCCTCCAAAACAACACTTCTTTCACCTTCGCTGAGTCTAAAATTAACAAATCTATGTGAGCAGCTGAGAATGGGAAAATTGGAAGCAATTAAGAGCACAAACACACAGATTAGGACATTTCACTCCAAACCTGCTCTCCCCAGTCCACCGCTGGCTTTGTGCTGCCACAGAACCAGGTGAGGGTGATGGTGAGGGGACAGAGGGACCAGGGACAAGGGGATCACCAACTGCCTTTGTGTCTTCTTGGGAGAGCAGCAGCACCTCTTCCAAGCAGGGATGTTTCTGTGACATCCCAAGGGACGCCGTGTCACCCTTATTTCACCTCTCTGATCTGAATGCTGCCCTTACACCTGCTGTTCCCTCCCTCACCTCTAACCACCTGAGCAGCTCCCAAAAGCTCCCAGAGTCACCCTCTCAGGTGCCATCTCTCCTCTCCATGCAGTGTCATTCCAAAACTACACCAGCACAAGGGACTGAGCTCCCAGCACCCGTCAGGACACAACGTGTCCCTCCTGGAGCGCGGGGACTCCCTCTCACCTGCCAAGGCCTTGTACCCCAGAAACCTGTCAATCTTTTGCTGGCAGTGCTCCTGCTCCTCGTAGCTCAGCAGCTGGTAGATAAACTGCCAGAGGACTTGCTTGGCTGGTGTGTCCAGCACGGGGTACACATCCACAATGAGAGTGTCAATGTTCCTGCAAAACAGGAGAGGGCTGGGCAGTGAGGGTGACAATGCTCCTGAAAATGAGGAGAGGGCTGGGCAGTGAGGGTGACGATGTTCCTGAAAAACAGGAGAGGGCTGGGCAGTGAGGGTGTCAATGTTCCTGAAAATGAGGAGAGGGCTGGGCAGTGAGGGTGACGATGTTCCTGAAAAACAGGAGAGGGCTGGGCAGTGAGGGTGTCAATGTTCCTGACAAATAGAAGGAGAGGGCTGGGCAGTGAGCATGTCCCTCTGGCTGAGGGAGAAATGCAGCAGGGAGGGTGGCTGGGCTGGCAGCTCCTGGGGCCAAAGGCTCCATCTGATTTTCCCTGTGTAGAGCAGGGAAAAGGGCTGCTGGGAACAGCTGAGCACCCCATCCCATGAGGACAGAACAGCCTACAACAGGATGAAATTCTGCCCTGGCACAGGGTGCCCAGAGAAGCTGTGGCTGCCCCTGGATCCCTGGCAGTGCCCAAGGCCACACTGGACAGGGCTTGGGGCAGCCTGGGACAGTGGAAGGTGTCCCTGCCCATGGCAGGGGGTGGAACAAGATGAGCTTTAAGGTCCCTTCTAGCCCAAATCATTCCGTGATTCTGTGACAGCCTCTGATAAAACACTGCTGGAAGACCAAGCAAGGGCAGGAAAGGAGGTCACTGCTGGAATGTGGAGTGTGCCAGGGGATGTGGCTGGATCCCTGCACAGGACAGGGGGGATGTGCTCCATGGCAGGACGAGGGCTCTGCCAGCCACAGCCATTCCCATGCAGCCACCAAGGAATGCTGCAGCCAGGATTCTGGGAAGAGTGAGCAGACCAGGATGGAACAAGGAGAGATTTACTGAAAGAGGTGGAACAGGATCTGTGGCTGTCAGGGACAGCCAGGCTGCAAGACAGCCTGCACTGGGGGATAAGGGATAAGAGGTGACCAACTTAACCTAAAGGAACCAAAAACTGAAGGATGTGCCCTGTCCCCAGGCAGGACACCTGGGCTGGGATGAGCTCGTGCACAGGGAACCCCTGGCTGGGGGAGCTGGAGAGCACAGGGACAGCAGAGCTCGTGTGCCAGCCTTGCAGCCCAGGTGTGCCCTGCCTGACAGTGACCCTGGCACTGCTCCAGGCCAGGTGCCAGCGGGAGGGGGCCCAGCTGGCAGGAGTTACCGGTGGTGGAAGAAGCCCTCCAGAGCCTTGCAGACAGAGAAACGCTCGGGCGGGGTCAGCAGGTGCTCCAGCTGCTGCGTGAACGTCCTTCCCTGGATCTTGATGCTAGAGGGGAGAATCTCTGCAACCCACTGCAGGGAGGTGAGGGCCGAGGAGCTGCTCGGGGACTCAGCAGAGTCAGAGTCTGCAAAATAAATATTTCATCTTTCCTTGGCTTCTTTTGGGGGCAGTGGAGCAGTTTGAGGGCCACTGGCTGTGTGCTTTGGAGTAGGTCAGGATGGATGGGCTTTGGAACAACCTAGTCTGGTGGAAGGTATCCCTGCCCAAGGCAGAGGGGTGAAATGAGATCATCTTTAAGGTCCCTTGCAATCCAAACCATTCCAGGCTGCTGTGGCTCTGTGCAGCCAGGGAGCTGCTGGGGTTGGTCTGGGTGCACCTGCAAACGAGTTGGGGGGTCCCAGGGCTCCTAAGGTGGGGCTGAGGGGAGTGCAGTGCTGCTCCAGAGGGAACAGCCAGGCCCTGGCTCCCAGCTCTGGGCATTAGGGAGCAGCACCCCAGCAGCACAGGGACCCTCCAGCCTCCACAGGGCTTGGGGACCACGCTGTGCCCAGGAGGTCCTGCCCTCCACGGGCACCCTCCACTGCCCCAGGCACCCTGAGCTCTCATCAGCCACTGCTCCCTGCGGCAGGATAACAATCCTGCACAGCTCAGCCCTGAGCCACGGGCTGTGTGCTCCACGCTGGAGGCACGGGGTCGGATTACCGCAGACAAGGACACGGCACACATTGCACAGGAAGGACACTGCAAGGGACACCGAGGACAGCCACACGGCAGGATGAGCCCTCCTGGAGAGCAGCCAAGCCTGGATCCAGCCTGATCCCACAAAGCAAGGGGCCACGTGCCCTGGGCAGAGGAGCATCCCCCGGGCAGCGCTTGAACCTGCTCAGCCCATGGAGGCCCCAGCAATTCCCTCCTCCAGCAGGAATTCGGGAGCTGGCGTGGGCTTGCTGCTCTGCAGACCCTCCCCCCTGCCCTCTCACCGTTGGAGAAGTTGACGATGCCCTCTTCCACCACCAAGGTGGGCATGGCCCCGCTGCCCTGCAGCATCGACACCACCTTGTCATGGGAGCAGTTCCTGCGGGCACAGAGAGCCCGGTCAGAGCTGCTCCAGCCCCGGGGCAGCAGGGAGCACACACAGCTGGCAGCTGCCTTCATTTGTCTTGGAAAAGCCTCCTCGTGCTGCTCAGAGCCAGAGGGGTTTGGGCCCCACTGAGATTCCCTGGATTCTCTCCATCTGTGCTGCACAGGGAGGAGCCCCCGAGGCAGAGCCTGGATCCTGCCCCATGAGTGCACCAAGGAATAACCATGGGAATGCCCGTGGCCACCCTGAGGAGTGCCATGGCACAGGAAGGCAGAGTTAAGCCACACCCAGACCCAGAAAATGATTTTTCCTTTAAATAACACAGCGCTGCAGGTCTGTCCTCGCCTGTCCTAATTCTGCATGAAAAGAAAATGCAAGGTGAATATAAAGTGTAATTTTGTAGGTGAAAAAATCTTGGGATGCCCTTGGAGAAGGGTATGGGCCAGGCTGGGACAATGCCTGCCAAAAACAGGGCCCAGAGGACAATCCTCATCCGGTCTCTTTTTTCTGGCAGTGCTGCATCAGCCAACAGTTCGCTGGATCAGCTGAAACGTGAGAACCTGAGCCCTGACAGAGCAGCATCAGTTTAACCTTTAAATATTCATCACTCTCTCTTGTCCTGTAGCCTCCTCTAACCCTTTGCTCTTGGTTTTTATGCAGAAGGACACACCCGAGGACACAGCACTGGTGAGGGCCACAAGTTCCTCTGGTCCCATTGCTTTGGTGCACAAACAACACACAGAACTAACTTCTGGGTACAAATGGGATTCCCACGTGGCTTTAAGCTTATGATCCCGTTGTGGGAGCGATTCCTGGGCTGGCTGGGACTCTGCTGCTCTCCAAAGCAGAACCTCAGGTGTTTAACACATGCAGATCAACTCAGAGTGCCTGAAATTGGGGTCTGGGGGCAGGCTGCAGTCAGAACTCAGGCTATATAAACTGTCCTGCACAGATAACTCAAAGGAGGAGCAGAGGTGGAGAAAATGCTCCTCTTAGAGCCAGGTTTTGTACAGCAGCACTAAAGGAGCTGTCCCCAGCTGTCCCCTCAGGGCAAACCCCTGTGCACTGCAGCACACGGGGACCAGGGGCAGCAGCTCCCGTTCCCCTTGCCCAGGAGTGACCACAGCGTGTGCTCAGCCCTGTCCCCAGCCCTGGGTGCCCTGCACAGCTCCTACCTCATGTCCAGGCCGTTGAGGAACAGGATCCTGTCTCCAGCTTTGAGGGCAGCCTTCTCCGCCGGGCTCCCTGAAGGCACAAAGGGGCTTCAGCTGCAGCACCTCTGGCTGGGATGGGGGTCCAGGGTCACCCCCAGGCAGGGCACCCCCTGCACCTGGTTTATCTGGGTGGGCTGGGACCGTTCACCCAGCTGGGTGCAGCACCCAGCCTGCACTGGGAGCACTGGTGGCATTTCAGGATGGTCACTGAACACGTTTCCCACTTCTCCCAACAAGGAGTGGATAAAGCCAAGCTGAACTGTACCAAAGATGTTCATTATTCCACTGGAAAAACTCCATCACCGAGCCTTGGGAAAGTCCCTTTCACTCTTTTCTAGCAAACAGCACTTAACATTCCAAGTTCAGACCAGAGATGAGTCTGTGATGCCCCAAATCTCGTGTTCTTACCTGGCAGGACAGACTCGATCCACACCGGGGCATGGCCGCGGAGTGTGAAGCCAAAGCTCCTGTTGCCTTTATAAACTCGCACGGTTCTGGGGTGAAAAAGGAAAACAGGATGTCAGAATACAAGATCCAGCTCTGGTTTCCCTCCCCAGCCCCTCCACAACTCTGTTAGCCCAGGTTCTCCTGAGTGCTCAAGTCCCCAACGTTCCCAATGTCCCCACGAGGTCCCCTTTGATACCAAAGCATTTTTCAGATGTGGTTTTGAAGTGGAATATGGGATAAATATACAGATTTAAAGAATAAATATATATAAAAGCTAAAAATCATCTGGTTCCAACCCCCCATGTCAGGGAGTAGGAATTGGATGATCTTTAAGGGCTCTTCCAACCCAAACCAGTCTGTGAATCTTTATTACAGAGAATTAGAGAGACAATGTGGTTCAGGGAGCAAAGGTCTTGTAGGCTGATGAGAGAGGAATTAAATTCCTCTAGGAAATTTTGGAAGGAGCATTAGGAAACCTCCCTGCTGGGAGGCTGATTGAAGCTGGGAGCTGTTCCTGCAGGGAGCTGGGGGAAGGCAGCATTACTGAGATCATTTCCAACCAGTGGGATCCTGTGCTGGCAGGGAGGCTGGCTGGGCTGGGAGTGCATTTTGGACAAGCCACAGGGAAGATCAGCCTGGCAGGAAGGTGGCTGGAGCCTGGATCCCCCTGCTCTCCTGCTGGCGGGGTCGGGGCAGGGTCTGCAGGCAGCACGGGAGCTCCCCGCCCTCGGGGCGCTGCGGTCTGGCCATCTGGGCACCGGGAGGGAAGTGGGTTAATCCCTGTGCTCAGGGATTGTCCTGCCTTCCTCCCACAGCCTGGCACCCAGACACCTGCTGGGGCAGGGCAGGGCCAGGCACCGACTCGAACCAGGGCATCCTAGGGTCGGAAAAGACCTTCCAGGTTATGAAACCCACCTGCCAAGCCAGCAGCACCCCGTGCTCACCACTGAGCCACGTCCTCGAGTGCCCCACGCACCATCTCCTCACCACTCCCAGAATGGGGACTCCAGCACTGCCCTGTGACAATGCCTGGCAACCCTTGCTGTGGAGGAATTTCCCCTGACATCCAAAGCAAACCTCCCCTGCTGCAACTTGAGGCCATTTCCTCTCATCCTGTGACTTGTTACCTGGGAGAAGAGATCAACCCCAACCTGGCTCCATCCTCCTTTCAGCCTGCTCTGTGCCCTGAATCCTGCTGGCACAACCAGGCATCCTGAATCCTGCTGGCACAGCCGGGTACCCCAAACCCTGCTGGCACAGCCGGGTACCCCAAACCCTGCTGGCACAGCCGGGTACCCCCAATCCTGCTGGCACAGCCGGCATCCCACCCAGCGAGGAGCAAACATCCCCTCTCAGCCACCCCAGCTCCTCACACAGCTCATCCAGCCAGCCCCGCAGAGCTGAGGGGACACAGAGGGTGCCCCGGAGCTGGGACAAGGGACACAAAGCTGCCCAGCCTTCCAGAGGGAGAGATCTTTGTCCATCCTGACCCCAGCAGAGCTCCACACCGAGCGCCCCCGGCACCCCTCCTGCCATCCACACGACCCAGCAGAGCTGTACCTGCGGGCAGCCCCCGAGGCCACATTGCTGCTGACGAGCGAGGTGGTCTTGCGCAGGCTCTTGCTGAGCTCCTCGTGGCTGCGGGGCACGGAGCTGGCGCGGGTGGACACGAGCAGCCGCTCCTGCTGGTCCTCGCTGCGGCTGCGGCGCAGGCGGTTGCCGTGCTCGCTCTTGGAGCGGCACAGCTTGCTGATGAGGCTCTGCGACACCACCTCGTCAAAGCGCTGCCGGTGCTTCTTGGGGATGAAAATCCTGCGGGAACGAGGCAAGGCAGGAGAGTGAGGAGCGGGGCCCGGGCAGAGGTGGGACAGAGCTGTGGATCCGGGCATGCCTGGAAGGGAAAGATCTGAACTCCTCATGTGAGATTGGCCTCAGTCCTCGCAGAGCTGAGAATGCTGGGGCTGGGGACACTGAGGGGGCTGGGGACACTGAGGGTGCTGGGGACACCGGGGGTGCTGGGGACACCAGCTGCATCTCTTCCCCCATCCCATGCAGAGCTCCGTTGGAGCAATGATGCTGGAACCTTCCTCCAGACCTGCTTCTTCTGGTACCCCCAAAATGCTGCTCCCCGTCTCCTGCTCCAGCCTTGAATACTTGCACGTTCCAGCTCCCTCCACAGGCAGGCAGGAGCCTCGTGCCCCTTGGGAGATGACAGTGCTGCAGGGATGGGCACGGTGATGCCGCAGGCAAAGGGACACCCCCAGAACTCGCTCTGTTTTGGGTCACCTCCCCTCTGACTGGTAGGAGCAGCCAAGTGGCCTCTGTGCCCCTGCAAGGACCCCAGGACCCCCAGAGGATGCACAGGGAGTGCAGAGCAGGGCCCCAGGAGGGAGGGAGGAGGCACCGCTCCCACCTGGGCCGGGGTGAGCTCCATGACCCCAGCAGACACTTTATCTTTCCTTTTCCTTCTGCCTCACAGCAGCCAGACCCCGACACCTGCTCACCTTCCCCTGCCCTCGGCTCGCACATTTAGGGGCTTCTGGAGGAGCTGGCATCTCCGAGTGTTTCTATAGCAACTCCTGCAGCTGCGGCTCGTTCACACAAAATCATCTCGGGAGCTTCGGCAGCGCCGCAGCTTCGTTAGCGCCCGGCACCTCGCGGGCTGTGAGAGCACGGCCGGGGTTATCACAGCCCCGAGGGGTGTGAGCACACCCCCGGCTGCCTGGGGGACCACGTGTCCCACCAGAGCAGGAACTGGGCCAAACTGGTGCCACAGGACCCAGAGAAGCTGCTCCGAGGGGCGGCACCCGGGATACAGCTGGGGCTGGCAGGGGATCCCACAGGGCTGCCTCGGGCAGCTTCACCAAGGGAACACAAAATCCTGGGTGGAGACAGAGGAGGAGAGGCTTCAAATCCCAAACCTGCCGGGACCAGGACATCTCTATTTCCCCCAGCCACAGGCAGAACTCAAAACAAGAGCTGGTGCAGACCACAAGCCACCCGAGGCTGGCAGATGCTCACGCAGAGCATCTGGTGACAATTTAAAACAAGTAACACACTGGTGCAATTCACGGGTGATTTGTGATTAAGCAGCACCTAGAAAAGAGTGAAATTTTGCTAATAAGTAGTTCACCCTGTAGGACAGGGGAGGATGTGGGTCCCCCAAGCCTCTGCCCCGGGCTGGGCACCCACCAGGGAGAAGTCCGGGTTCCTCACAGGCAAAATGAGCACAGTCCCATTTAATTGGCCAAATTACATCTGCTTTTTCCAGCAGAGCTGTCCCACTTTGCACAAGCCTCTGCTTCAGCACTGGGCTGAGGAGCTCAGCCCCAGACCTGGCACTGGCTCAGAGCTGGGGCACCGCAGGGCCCAGACAGGAGAGACCCGACTGACTGCTGCAAGTGATCCCACCAAAGCAGGCAAAACACTTTCCGTGGCTGTTCCTGCAGTGTCCTGCCATCCCACAGGATAAACCTGCCTTTGTCCACTGCCATGGCACCAAGGAGCAGCGCCCAGCTGGGGTTTCCCTCTCCCAGCAAATCCCACCGGGATTCACGGAGCTTGGATGTGCCCACCCTGTCTGTGGAGCTCAAGCAGGGGCAGGGTGGTACAGTGCTGGCACTGTGCCTTCTGCTTCCTCTTCCTCCTCCTCGGGTGCTCCAGGTCAGCCCTAGCTGACCCTTTCCTGTTGGAGAGGGGATGGGAAAGGCACCCCCATCCCTGAGCCCTGTGCCCGCTGCCACTGAGCCCCAGGGCACCAGCCCTCCTCTGCAGCAGCTTCTGCACTCATTTGGGAGAACTCCGTCTGCTCGAAGACGTGGATGTGAATTCAGGGCATCTTCCAGGCTGGGAAAAGTCCCAGATGCTCCAGGCTGCTTCACCTTCACCCCACCCCCAAAGCAGCCCAGCCAGGATGGTGGCAGAGTGCCACTGTGCCCGTCCCCTGCCCTCGGCTCCTGCTGGGGCTCCCTTTGGCGTGTCTGGCACCTCTCAGCCTGTGCCACGCTCCCATTCCACAGCTGCCAGGTGGGTAGACAGTGCCGCTCCTGCAGCCCACCCTCGCTGGGAGCTGCCTCCCCATTCCCAGCCAGCCCCTGTGCCACACGCACACGTCCTGCGAGGGCACGGAGCTGCCCCGGACAGTCCCAGCCGGGATGCCGGTGCTGGGGCTCAGCGGGACAGGACGTGTCCCCGGGGAGGGCAGCAGGGCCGGCTCCAGCCTGCCCGGGG
>VYZP01009828.1:0-22606 GCA_013400635.1 Hypocryptadius cinnamomeus
CATTTGCCAAACATAATTGCCTAAGTCCAGTCCTGATGCCTCCCTGGCAGTGCAGTTTTCTGCCTGTCTGAATAAATTTCCCTCTAGCAGATGCATCTGGCAGAACTGAAATAATTTCCTCTTCTCAGACATATACTAGGGAAAATTTAATTTTATAGTCTACAGATGATGAGGAAGAGAATTTAAAAAATAGTTTTTAAAAATAGTTAAAAATTAACAAATATTTTATGAGTTTTAAAGCCACTGGAGCTTTAATTTGCATAACCAGTTCCCCATCTATCCCAAAGGTGTAGCCTTTTCCCTATCCCTTAAAACAAGTAACTTTTGAGTCTGGAGGGGTGGGTACCGGAAGGAAGACTACAAGTAAAACAAGAAAAAGTAATTTTGTGCTTAGAGAACCTCCAGAATGTACTTACTGGACTTAGGCAATTATGTTTGGCAAATGGACAAGCCTTTGGTCCCTTTTTTAAAGAAAGCTACATTTAAGTGGATCCATCCAATTTCTCAACTGAAATGCTTTAAACCAGCCAGTCTTGAGTCACAATATTTCTGCCCTTCTGCCATGCATAAGCTATAGTGTGTGCTATTTTAGTGCTGCCATTGCAGTTTGTGAATGTCACTGGCTTGGACACGTAACTTGAGTTGTGCTTTGCAGAGTGTGCTGTTTGTACTCCTCTTGATTTGAATATTATCTCAAGGTCACCAACGAGAAGTAGTTAAAGCAGGATGTTTTGCAGTGTTGTTCACACTGTCTGTGTCTACCCTGTGCATTGTACTGCAGGTGTAACACAGTTCATTGAAAGTTCTTGGTGCAGTGTCTTTGTCTTTCTGCCTCTCGAGGAAGTTTCACCGCTGCTTTAAATATTATTTAAATATTTTTAAATATTATTTAAACATTTTTTAAATATTATTTTAAATATTATTTGCTATAATAAGCTGCAAAACTTATTATAGGACTTCAGGACTGACACATCCAGGATCACCATTACTAAAATTGTCATTTGCCTAAGCCCAGGATTAAACATTACATGAGAAAATGCAAAAGGTGATTCCATGAGTAGAATCACATGTGTGATTATACCAGGAAACTTTAACACCATCAGGGTGTGATTCATAATGAGTCAAAGATTACATAGTTCCAGTGTTTTGAACAGACTCACTAATTCCTGTACCACTTAATTTCTTTGACCTATTATTGATTGTACAGAGAATTTGTCTTGTTTTAAAGATCTGAGAATAACTGGTTGCACAGCACTGTCCACTAAGCTGTGTGAGGCCTATCAGATGGAATATATTGATTAAAGTACTAACTTAATTCTGGATGCATAGATTCTGCAGTTGGCTTTGCTACAGAGCCCTTGGCCATTCTTGGGAGTGAGGGCAACGATAGTAAAACTATTATTTAATAGCTGCTTCTGCATCAGGTTACACACACACAAAACGTGTTTTACAAAAGGGATGACTGATTCTTGGATGCTCCTATGTTTTGGATGTACAGCTTAGTTTATTTGAAAAGGGCCTGATTTGGAAGAGAGGGGGAAGACCCTGCTGTTACTGCTTCAGAGAATCTGAAATGGTGCACCCTGAAACTAAGGCATGCCCTAGGGGGACACTTTGCAAAAGGGGCTGTGAACATTGGGAGAGGTATTGGGGAGAAGTACTATTGAATTATGCATTTTCAGTATGAAATGCTGGAGCAACTTTGGGTGGACCAGAAGAGCAGACTAAGCAATTTTAGACTGTGTTGAAAAAGAAACTTAATTGCAGCTTTACCCAGAGGAATGGAGAGGAGGAAGCATGTTCTAGAGCACACAAAGAAAAAACCTCAAATTTTTCCTGTCATTTTATGGTACTATTAAACACCAATAATACATAATATTTTTGTATTAATATACCATATGGTACTTTTAAAGTGGGCAGGAGTCCTGTTTTGGTTTTCAGGAACAGTTCTTCTGCCATGAAGCCCTTTTCCATGGATTCTGCAGCACATATGAGAGAGTGCTGATATGGAGCAGCTGCTTACTTATAATAAGGCCTTGCTGCTTTCACTCTGTCAATGCCTTGACTTGCATTCTTAGTGATTCTGTTTCAGTATCCATCCAGACTGAGCTGTGTGTCAGTTCACACAGAGTCTGTTTTTAATTATCTCCTTTTTCTGACAGGATTTCAGTGGTAAGCCAAACTGAATAATTATTGTGCTTCTTTGGAAATATTTTTATCATTTTTCTCCCCAAATGTTTGCTTTCACATTAAAAATTGATCAGAGTCTTGAGTTTGTTGCTTTGCTAGCAATTTCTTACATTGTTGAGGATTTATTACTGCATTTGAGTGAGAGGCAAAGTCTCTTCATTTTACATATGACTGTGAGAATGTGCTTTTCTGTGAGCTGATATTCACTCTTCACTTAATCCTTCCTGCTGCATTTTATGTTTGTTTCTTCAGTTCATCAGAAGAGTCACAATGAAGAGAAATACCTTAGTGGTATTAATGCTGTGACTGGAACAGTGTCCAGATGTATGGCCAAGTTTGTAATGAGAAGTAGAGTCTTGTTATCCAGATTGGTGCTGTGGTGGGCAGGAGGACAGACAAGGTTCAGGCACTGAATCCTTCAGCCTCAAACAGAGGAAACTGAACTGAGAATAAGAGCCATTGTTCTGTGTTAATTATCTTGAAGTATTCAGCAATTACTTTTACTAGTGATTTGAGAGGAAAAAGAGAGTTAGCTGTTGTGGGACAGAGAGAGAGATGTGATTATGGCCTGTTGAAATCCTGAGGGTTATCTGGAGGAACAGGAGGGAGAAACTTGTGATGCATGCTAACACCAATATCCCTTTTGGATCCCAGGACTATTCCCAGTTAGGTACATCAGCTTCCAGGCTGTTGGAGTGTCACTTGAGAGCTGCAAATGCATTGAATGAATGTTTTGTGAGGAGATACTCTTCCTTTGCTCCTGTGGTGTCTGTTTTGCGTATTCATGTACTTTCTTTCTAGTTCATGATGATTGCCTGCTTCACTCCCGAGGCTCTGAGCTGCTTCTGGTGAGTGAAGTAGGATATGTGAAGTCTGTTATTTTTGTTCAGAACAGGGTGGGAGCATTTATGTTGATAGTTGAAGGAATGGCTTGGCAAATCTTGCTCTGGTTGCTCTGGTGTGGTTCTAGTTATCACATGGTGGTTTGTGGGAAGCAGTTTAGCTCTCTTCTCAAAGAAAACCACAGGGAGCACAGTGTGCTCCCAAGAGATGAGAAAATAGCAATTGGGGAACTGAAGCAGTCTGTGTAGATAAATGGGAGGTTGAAGGATACAGTAGGACAGATGGAGATGGAGAAGAGTAAATCATAGTCTTGCTCTTATCTACACATACTTTCCCTTCTCCGCAACTAATTATTTCCTTCTACTTCCCTAGCTGTCATTCCACTCTCCTAGCTCTGCTCTACTTCCAAACAAACCCTGGTTTTCCCTGTTTTTTTTTCCCCTCCCCTTCCTTCCTTCTACTCTGTTAGATGTGTCCCAAACACAGAACCCTGTGTTCTAAATAACCTGTTATCGACTTCCAGACACATTGTTCTCCTTTCACAAAAAACTAATTTCCCACCTACCCTCAAAACTGAATCCTTTGTTTCCTTATTTCATATATTTGTCTTAATTTCTTGCATGCTCTTTATCCTTTCACTTCATTAGGCTGTGGAGAAGCTCCTGAGAGCATGACCAGAATGTTTGTAAAAATCTGGAAACAAAGGGAGCATGAAACAAATACTGGTTTTGTCAGTTTTCTCCTTTCCCTGAAATCAGGAGATGGGAATCCAGTCCTTAGCACTTGGATTCCTCCTGAATATCACCTTACAAAATACTGATTTTCCTACCTTCCTACCCTTATTACCAGGAAAACTCTGAAAGTGAACAAAGCTTGATTAGCAAAAAAGTCAAATGATCTGCAAGCATCACAAGAATATCCCAAAAAAAAATTTCTCAGTACATCACCAAATAACTGCTAATCACAAAGAAGGCAGTATAGAGATTATGGTTCCTCAAGATTGGTACAAGCTTCTAGTGTTTGGGTTTTGTTTGAAGTTCAGTGATATTGATTATTTCATACATAACAGATATGATTTGTGAATTACTAAATCAAGAAAAATGTGTAACAAAATTCATGTTAAAGAGGATCTGAAGTCATCTTCTTCTTGAAAGCATCTGGAGCTTTTGCTGGTAACTTTGGTTGAGCTGAGATTTCTCACCATCTGCTTCATTCTTTTCTTTCCATCCAGGTGAAGTCAGAAAGTAGCTCCAGTTCCAAAAGGATTCACAGTGTTTTTAAGGAAGCAATAAAGATGCTACAAGAAAAAGGAGTGGTTTTCCAGAAACCTAGCAGCTCCAAGGACTTATACTATGTAAGGAACTGAACTGTGGTTGCAAACAAGTTCAGTGGTATGATTTCCTAATCAGTAAAAATGATAAAAATATTGCCGAAATAGTAGAAATGTTTCAGAAAGAGCAGCAGGACATCCAGGTGTTCTCAGTTTACTCAGAAGTATTTTCTGCAGCTTACTTCACTGTTGGTTGTACCTCTGTATCACCCACTGAGTTGTTCCATGTTCTGTCTGTGTTCACTGGGCTGTCAACCTGCTCTGATCCAGCTGAGCTCACTGAAACCTGGGGCCTGGGACAGTTCTCCTTATCCAAGTGGGTTCAAGCTTGCTGTTCTGCTGAGTCAGTCACCCTCCTTTGGGTCAAACTTAGTTGTATCATGTTCTTCACCTAACTCATGGATGCTGCTAATAGTAGTAAAAATATTACCTGAAGATTTGACATCCATTATTAGGCTTGGAGGCAGCATAAAATGCAGAGTGTAATTATGACAGTGTTAGCTCAGAATACACCATGGCATTGGATTGTTTTTCAACAGCAAGGCCAGTTTCTTCTTTTTTCTTCAGGTGACTGACCATGATAAGGAGCTGTTTAAAGTGACCCTTGATGTGATTAAAGAAGACTGTCGAAAACCCAGGCGTAAGTAGCGGAGTGATCAAGCTCTGATGAGCTGGTGCTGATATACTGTTGACAATATCTCCTCCTGCTGCTGGATTGGATATGCTGCCTGTCCTCACCCTGGAACTCGAGCTGTTGCTGGTGTAGCTAATCAGTATAGCTAAAAGCAGGAGTAGATTCCTTTGAGCATGGAGAGTGAAAGAGCAGGTGTGCCCAGCAGGAAGCGAACTTCTCCGATCTGAAATAAGCAGCCATTGTCTTAGATCTGTATCTTTTGAGAATACTTGGATTTTAGGAGGAAACAAATGTAATGAAGTCAGGTCACCATCTAGCAGGTGTTGCTCTGCACTCTGGAGAAGTAGCAAATCTTGCTGGTTCAGTTTCTACAGGGGAGTTGACACAAAAGTGACCATGCAGAAAGGTGAAATCCCCGCCTCCTTTAAGTCAACAATACAACTTGCTTAAGTCAGTAGGATATTCTCTGGAGATTTTAAGCTCAGGTAGAGCTCAGATGGTATTTCTTTGTAGTTAAGGATTTCAGAACAAAGTCTATTTCTTTTCAGATAATGTGCCTCAGGTGGCTTCTGAGTTATCCCTGTCTCTTAAACTATTGTGTCTTATTGCCAGAGTGATAACTTGTGCTTGACTTGAATGTGTTCTAATTACACAGGTACATTGCTACAGAGTGTATTTCAGTTCATGGGATAGAATGTGTCAGCAGGAATCACTTGCTGGCGGAGTGCAGCTATTTGTGGGACAGAATGTGCTTTAGTACAGAATAAATGACTGACTGGAACATAAGGCATAAAATCTTAAATTGCTCATATCCCTATACTATTATAACTACAATAGCACTTGTAGGACCTGGAGTATGATGGTTATCCTGCAGTGAAAAAAAGGCTAAGTGAGGCAAAATCAAGTTTGAGTTTGAACTGTCTCTCCTAAGAAGTGGTACAATTGTAGACAAGGTCTTGGGAGAAGAGGTTACTACTGGGCATGCAGGTTAGTACGGGCTTGTTTGCCTGAGGGTGTTTCAGTGCAACAAATTGCTGTATCACATTGTTTTATTGTCTTTTATCCAATTAACAAATGTAATTTCTCTCAGAGTCAAATAATTCCTTTGCTCATTTTATATACATCAGTTAGTTCTCCTGATAACGTGTTTTTTAAACTATAACCATGCCACTATCAAGGCCAGAACTCTATACAGTTGACAGAGGCACTGAGTGACTGCCTCCTATTTGTCCCCTTCTTGTGCATTGTCACACTGGTCAAATACTCTGTGATCCATGAGAAGTTGGGAAGTTCTTTCGGTCAGGAAAGTCAACAGCAGAGAGTAATTTGTAGATCAGTCACAGAAAAGACTTTGTAGAGTCCTGAGTCCTCAAAGCCATGTTTTCCATAATAAGCAGTTTAAAATTAGCAACTCTTTTACAAACCCTCTTGTTCTCCTTGTAGCTTTCCCCCTACTTAGCTTCCCACTGTAAAGAGGACAATTTCCAGGTCAGTGTCCCTTTGGTGGTTTCCAGAAGGACATTTCAATGTTCTGGTCATTGGCAGTAGAAGCAAAGCCAGGAAGCTTCAATCGAAACCAGCAGGCACGGCGGTGTTTGTTGTCCGGGGATGATGCAAGAGCGCGGAGCTGAGCGCGGCTGCCGGCCCCCCTCTGCCGGCGGGAGCTCCAGCGAGGAACAGGGACATGGCCATTCACCTCTAGGGCTTTTCCTTGTTTGTTGCAAGAAATTCCTACCCGTTTTCCTCCAAGTGTAACAGTAATCTTCCATGACAAGAAGGATGATTTATGATAAATCAAACTCTTCTCTCCAGTGAGTTACTTCTCTGCCAGTTTTCCAGGCAACGCCTTGCCCCATTGCTGTAGTTGTGACACGTTCCCAGGCCCAACCCAGCTGTCTGAAACTATTGTACAAATTAAAAAAAAAATTCTTGCCTGCCTACTCAGAGCTGCACAAGCCCTGATCTGTAATGTGCCTACATGACAATCCTAGTCCTTGGCTCCACTTATAGTTCCTGTTCTTAAATGTGCTCATGAGAGACCACTGTGGGTCCATCTAGAAACTTAATATCGCCAGATAGCACATTTTGGCTCCAGACTGAACTGCAAAATGGATTTGGGTTTTGTTTTCTTTCTTTCTTTGTTTTATAAATTTGCTCTGTTTCTATGTTTTATAAATTTTAGGCTTTGATCAGGCTAATGGTAGAGAGGACAAAAACCAGAACCACTTGAAGTTAAATTTAATATGTCAGAATGTACCCTGTGTGAGACATCTGCAGTGAGCAAATGGTACTTCTGAAACTCTGTCCCCTCTGATGTTGGTTGTCAGGCAGGACAGTTAATCACAGCCTGGCTTCCCTCAGCTGCTGGACAAATGCAGGAACCCACGATGTCAGTGAAAGAGGGACAGCAGTGTTTTGGGGTTACTTAATCATTGTACACACCTGCAGCTTCCCCAAAGTGCTGTTTTCTACCAGCATCTGGGGAGAAAGAACACATTGTACTGTTAGGTAACACTTGAGTCATTAATGTAATTCATTGAGATTTAAGTTACTCTAGATCAGGGATGGGCAATTTGACCTTCTTATGACAAACCTGTGACAAATGCAAAGTGCAGCTACCCATTTTGTTTGCAACAGCAATCACTATGACCAGGTAGAGTATTGTTCTGTTCTCTGCAGTTATCTCTCCCAGGGTAGTGGACACATTTTTGGCTATTGGCCACAAAGGTCTTTTTATCATGCTGAGTACTTCTGAGGAAGTATTTCTGCCTGATTCACAGCCTAATCAGAATTAGGCTGAACTGTTTATTTACTGCTATCTACTAATGACTTTTCTCAGCAGGTTCTAAGGCAGCTCTGGGGCTCAGCAGATTCTAGAGTAGAGAATTAACTAAAAAAACCAAAAACCAACAAAATATAGGGCCCTCCCTGGCCCATAGCAGTTTCTCAGTACCCTTATCAAACTTGCCTTGCATCATGTGAGCTAAGAAGAAGGAAGATAATTTGTGCTGATAAATCTGATTTATGTCTGTTTTCCATTGTCAGCTGCTGCACAGAAATGTGTTGTGGACCTCAGCACTTGGGGGACTGGGAGCTTGCAGCGCTGATGATTAGTGGGATACAGGCTGTGTTGGAGGAAATGATGACTGGGACAGCTTGAAACAATGCCCCATCTGGCACAGAATAGATGTGTGCAGCCATGAAGGACCTCTGTGCTTGCCCCTAGCAAAGGGGGTTATTTTAAACTTCTGTTCTCTTGTACATTGCAGGGCTAATTCCACTTAAAAGGAGGTAAAATCTGATACTGATGGTTCCATGACTTTCTACTCCCGTAATTGTCTGGGTGGTCTGCAGGGTAGGGATGGGATAGCATTGCAAGGTGAATGCAGTTGCAGTGCAGCAATTTTTCCACAAGATGCCAGCGTTGGGCCAGCGGTTACAGGCCCTGGCCACGCACCTCCCTGCTGTGCTTGAAGGTTGTGAAGTTGGGTCTCAGTAAAATGACTTTGATTTGGTTCCTTCTGAAGTTGCAAAAACTGGATGGCCTGCACAGGTGCACAGTGGAGGTACCCTTACATTATTGAACTCCTCAAGTTGTACTGAGCCTTGTATGTTAAGAGCTGTCAAGACTGAGTTATCTTTCCCCCTCATTACTACTGTTACAGCCCTGACACTTCCCAGAAAAGTCACTAGGAACACTTGATAATTGGAGAACTGTAGGCACAGACAGGATCTCTTTCTTCTGAATACACGTCTGTTTCTGTATCTAGTGCTCTGGGATTTTTCATGATTGATCTGTATTATGATAGTTCAAAAGAGACAGTTGTACTGAAATATTTCTTCCATGCCTGGCTGTATTTTCCTTTTTTCTGCAGATGCTGAAAAAGGCTGCCATTTCCTTCATGTCCTGAGTTGTGTTCGGCAGAGCTACAACCCCTCTCTGCCTGAAGTGGTGATGCACCGTGTCTTGGAACTACTGGAGAGTAACAGTGATGTTGTCAGCACTATGGAAGGATATTTTATGGTATTTTAAAGAGAAAAGATAAGAAAGAGAGGTTGAGAGACTGTGAGAAGCTGTAATTATCTGGTGTGATCTAGATAGTTGATAAAAAAGAGCCTTTTGATTCTCCAAATGCTATTTTTGTCCAGCTTCAGAGAAATTATTCAAATACTTGTTTTAATATTCTTCCTGACTTCCTTGCTTTTCCTGGTGAAAGTGGTATCAAACTGATTCTGGACATTCTAATCTAGCAGGGAAACTGGAAAAGAAACTGTGCTCTTGGAGTAGGGTGAGACATTGACCATCCCCACATCTGCATCCAGTGGGCCTAAAGAAAAGTCAGTGTTAAAGATCACTGTTTACAGCAGTGGTCATCTCAGGAGATATTTTTCTGGCTTAAAGACTGATCTTGCTAGGTTTCATGTGGTAATAGCTGTGGATCTTTCTTTTTATGTGAACTTGGTAACATCTAGAGAAAGGACACAAACAGAAGGATTTGCCTGTCCTTCCTGGCAGTGCTGGTGCATCTTTGTCTGTGAATATGTGTTCCTCAATCTGGAACACAGCTTTCTCACTACTAAAGCAATCCTCACCATTCTCTGTAAAGTAATATTCAGGAATGGGGTCCTGCATCCCTTCCCCATCCTGCAGCCTTGCCCACTGGTTGTCAAGCATGTCTGCATTCCTCTTCATTCCCATCTGTGCCACTGATGCCTGTTGCTGCAGTTTCTCTTCAGACCAGAATTCTCAAAATCAGCTACTGTTTTGCTGTTTCAGTTGCTTCTTAGATCACAAATGGTAAAACATAAATTAGATGCTTTGGAAAAGAAAATACAGAAGCCATTGAGACCCATGGTAATCTCCTCTGCCTCTTGCTTTTTGTGTCTTTTATTCTTTGTCACTTTTGTGGTAAAATACTACCCATATCTGTGCTTGCAGAAGAACACAAGTCATAGATGAAACAACGTTGGCCTAAAGAAGGTTACCATGCAAGATGTTTGATCTGAAATAATTATAACTCTGTTATGTACAACAGTTAAAAAGCAAAGTTGTTCAATATTTATGCTAAGAGAGGGCTTGCTGCTGCAGGGGCTTGTCTGTTTAATTAATCTGTTTAATTTATGGTGTGGAGGTGAGACCTTTAACTTGAAAAGAGTACAAAAGCTTGAATTTATCCTTTTTTCCTCTGCACCTTCCCTGTAACAGTTGAAACAGCAGACTCCCTGGAGGCAGCTGTAGTGGTAAAGCCCTATATAAGGATTGACATAGCAGGGAAAAATAAACCATATGCATGAGGAAAGCCAGTGAGTAGCCCCATGTGTGCCAGCTCTCTGGTTTGTTATATTATCTGCCTCACTCCAAGCCCTGGCTGCAGTGAGATATAGGCTAAGAGAAAGGCTTGACAAAATATTTGGCATTTGCATTCAGAGGCCCGTGGAAAACTCTGGCCTTAAAGAGACGGTAAGTTTGTCCGTAGTAGAGAAGTGTGGGTGAATCATTCATTTGCTGTGTGTTCCCTACTTGCTGCAGGACTCAGTAGTTGCTCTCCTCACAGATTCCCCTACTCCTCACATTGCTGCTCTGCTCTGAATCAGGTACCTTCTAGTTAGATCTTAATATGGGCCCTGAACAGGTGCTGAAGGGAGATACCTGTGCAGAAGGAAATAGAAGAGGATTAAGGAAGAGTTGTAAAGTGGTTGTTCCCCACTCCCTCCCCATGCCCTGAATATCTCTGTAAATCAGGGAAAGAAAGCAGATGCTGAGTGAAGTGCTACTGAGGGGAATTGAAACTTTAATTTATGCCTATGAGAAGATCTGGTTGGCCACTGGTGAGATTTGCTTTTAAATTCCTGCTCTGATTGTTGATGACTTTGGAGTGATGCTTAAAAACAAGGCTATCTGTGGAAGAAGTAGCTTGGAATATGGATCCCTACATTCAAATTCTCTTCAGGAATTGCCCATAATCAAGCAGTACATATAGATAAGTTGCTTATTTGGAATGAATTTGAGGACATTTTAAAGGAAAGTATGAGGTGTTTCAGACCATTTGGAAGAGCATGGCATCTAATTTACGAGACTGTTTTGGCCATTTTCTTGAAATGTTCTGTATTAGCAGAAGCTTATTTTGCTGGGAAAGGGTTAAAGGAACAGTGCTAGCTCAACGGGAAAGGTGATCTCTTCTCTTAAGTTAGAAGAAAGACCCTGGTTCTCCTGAGGATGACAGCTGAGTGTGTGGGCTGGATGAGTTCGGGGAGAAAAAGAGCATTTGGAGATCATGTTGCTCTTTAGGATCTCTTTAAAATAAATTCATACCAAAATAGGATTACATCTTCGGCTTTGCAGTTTGTATAGTTACACATGCAAGTTACACATTCTGTTTCCTCCAACTCTGAGGCTGCACTTACTGTGTTTTAGATGTGTTTCTTTGTGTAAAGTTTGCCTAAAATCTCTGTCCACTGATTTTCTATGCTTGGAGGTAGAAGGGGCAGACACTTGTATTTGCATCAGTCGTGCCCCTGTTGCAGTTCAAAAGCACAGAACAACTGCAAAGCCTTGGAGATGAGGTGGAAGGAACTTATCTCAGGAAACACGAGTAAGTTATTCTGGAAAAAACCTGGAAGTTTTTAAGTTGATCCTTGCTGGGAGTGCTCAGCTCCTGTGATGGAGGGTGTGTTCTGATGGTGTTTGTTCCCTAAGAACAGGGAAAAGAGATTTTTCTCAGATGAGTTGTCTCAGGGAAGTAAGATGAATAAACACAAGGGAGCCTATAGTTTTTACAAGAGTGAAAGGTTAAGCTAAAGTTAATGGAGGAGCCTAGATTTAAGCTACACAGATTCTGACTGTCTCTACAGAATAGTTGTGTCTTAAGCTTGCATGCTTTATTTTTTCCGCAGTAGCCACCCAGCCCATGTTAACACTTCCTCTGGTCGAGAGCATTCCCTCTTGCGCCTACAGGGAATACAAGATGCTTGTGCCTGCACAGCAGTGCCCTGAGGAGCTGTGGGAGCACAGAGCTCACTGTAGGCTGATTTACCCATTCACTCAGTATCTCTACAGTGTGCTTCTGTGACAGCAGTCTAGACATACCCATGTTGGTATAAGTCACCTTTATGTAAGTCAAACTACACACACTAGGGCTTTTACTGCAAATAAACTGTCTCTCTGTTTAAAGATCATGTCCTTAACCAACAGAGTCATATCATGCACACTGTTAAAATTCTTAGACCACACCTATGAAATATTGTGCAGAGCATTCAGTGAAAGCATGCTTTCTTGTTTTGTTTAATTTGAAAACTCATTAGGCAACACAATTATTACTGGTTTATTAAAGGACTTAGAAGGTGGCACTTTAATATAAGACTGACAAGTGAGAATTCATGTTGTAGAACTGCTTCATGGCCAGTTCCAGTTTCCATAGCAACAGTTACGGCAGTAAAAGGTGGGTAAGGAAAATGGAATTTTTAAAAGCAGTTGGCATTTCTACGTTACCTTTAAAAGGTAAGTTTCCATAGAAATGCAGCACCTGAGAACAAAAATTACCTAAGAATCGCAATATTCTATTCTAGCAAAAGACACAGTGATTGCTTTTCTGGTGAGGAAAAAAGGAACAGCTTTGCCTTCAGTCCCTGCCCTCTGCTTATGTGAGAGAAGAGGTTGCTTCATACCTCAGTTTCTCCCTTCAGTAAATTGGGAATAATACAACTCCCTGTGTAGGTCATAAGCCTCAATTTTTTTGTAGTCTTAGTCATTAAAAGCTCTATGGGAGCTGTTAGAGAAGAACTGTATGGCTGTGTGGGAGAGAGTGCATGGATAGATGCTGGAGTGGGACTTGGGAAAAGTTGTTCTTCTGTTAGTACTAATAGCTTTGTATTTTTCTGCCTCTCTTTCCATGCATATTGCTTTGCTTGTCTTGTCATCTTCCTCTCCAAGGCCTATGAGGCAATGATGGTCTCCCTGTTTTCATTTATATCATATTTTTTCTGGAATCCTGTTTCCTCTTATGACTTCTTAGATGACTTCATAAAAATAGAAATCCAGATAAATGAGTTCTGAGTATTCTTGTTCTGAAATCTTTGGATTGTAAATTTGGACCCACGAGGGCATGCATTTTATACAACTTGCCTGGGAAATGAACTTTACTTTCAAAATAATAAATGACCAAGTTAAATATTGGTGACATGACTAAAAGCTGTTACTGTTTTGGATCTGTGTATACTTGTGTATTCCAGCAATGAACAACATAAATAGGACTTGCTAATTCATTATTCAAAGTGGGAATTCATCAATGAGCAGCCAGTGAGGCATGGAGCCACACAGAGAATTACAAGACAAAGTACTGGAAATCTGTTTGTCAAAGAAATGCTGTTTGGTTTACTTTGAGAGTAAGCTGATCCTGTGGGGAAAAGATGTGCCTAGCAAAGACTTGTATCTTTATACTTACCTCTAAATGGGAAAGGGAGCAAGTTCAGATCCCATGGGCACCCTGAATTTTGAAACTTCCTGTCAGTGCAGTACTATGTTCTTTATTGCTGTCTTTCAGCACAGTCTCCAGTCCTCCTGCCCCAACCCTCCAGGCTAGAGCAAAAAAAAAGTTCACAAAGATAAAAGAATAGTTACAATAATTGGTTGCCATCCTCCAGGAGTCCCAGCATTACAGCAACATTTTTGTGGATCCTTGTGGGCAGCAGGGAAATGCTGAGCCAAGGATCTTGGGTTTCATTCCCAGCAATATACCCTGTCAGGCACAGAGACTTTCCCCCTAATTTCTTTCATCTATTCCTGAACTCCACTCTCCCCTCTGACTCGATTGTCAGTCCTGTCATTTCATTCACAGTCACAGATCCTGTCAAAATCCCTTCCTCTATTTTGTTCCCTTTATCTTTCCTAACTCAAATATCCTTGTCAAGATTTGGCAATTGAAACTTCCAGAATAACCCTCTTGCCTGAGTTGACACTGTTCACAGCCCATTCTGATTCCAGCAAGCTGTCCTTCGTTCCTTGTCTAGGCACCAGAAGAGGCAACTTTCTTCCCAGTGTAGTCTGCAGCAGGAAAGAGCTGCAATTTCAGGAAAGCAACACTCTTTCCACCCCACCCTTCTGAAGATTTAGTAGCACCCTAAATATTCTGGTGGTGGTTTTTTTTCAGGTATCCAAGTACAAAAAAAAAAAACCAACAAAACAAACCCACAACTAAAAAATAAGAGTCGTGTCTTGCCCAAACCTGAACAAGCAGAAGTCACGCCCCTGATAGAAGCTATCTGCCTCTCCCTGCCACTTTCATGTCCTTGCAGATCTCATTGCAGACATGAACTGTAAAGTTGATGTGGACTTCTAGCTTGTGTGTCTCCCAGTTCGTGTGCCTCTTTTCAGCCTGTTTTTTTCTGAGAAATTCTGACTCTATTCTGATGTGATTATACTGTGTGTCTGGGCATTTGTCAACCTCTGTCCCACCACCTCAAGTGGCTTTGGCTAGTTAAGAGATGTGAAGGACCCTGAATTGTTATGGTCTGGCACATTTGTAGGAAATGGATGCGCTGATAGAAGAGGGAAGCCCAAACCAAGCCCAAACCCAAGCCTCCATGAAAGGGAAGGAAGAAAGTCAGACAGCACCAGAGAAACCACACATGGGACAATCCCAAAGAACCTGTTCCTGTAACTTCAGCTGCCACAAGAAGTACTTGTTCTGCAAGTGCTCTTTTAAGAAATGGTTGGACAATTTTTGCAGAAGTTTCCTCCCAGATATTGCCCTAAGACAGTCATGATGGCAAACTGCAAACCCATTAAAATCTGGTAAAGTTGCATTGTGGTGCAAAATTGAGCAACTGATTGTTAATGATGCCACCAGCCCATTTTCACTAATATCTTTTAATGTGCAATGGAGGCTATACTAATCTAGTCACAACAATTTACAAGCTGAAACCAGCCCAGATTAACAAGATTGCCTGAGAATAACACATCCAGGAATTTGCCAGTGAAAGAAATAACCTAAAGGAACAATTTTCAGTAAGTGTTAACTACTGAACACTGCAGTGCCAATTAACCTGGCACAGCATGTCCTACAGCTCTTGTTTTAGCTTGCTTTTTTGTTATTCTCTGGAAGAAGGCACACTCCTTCCCTACCAGCTAGAACTGGAGCTCTCTGCCACCTTCACATCACTCTGCTGGAAACAAGGTAAGATAAATAGCAAATGTATGTCACTGCATAGCAGTATGATTAAAGACAGTATGTGCCAAGTCTGTTATTGGCCTGGAAAGTTCATGGTTCCTCCCAGGAGTGGAGACTTCAGCCAAATTTTACAGTGATATTTGGAAATAGGAGGGAGGAATCTATTCCCTCAAATGTCTTACCCAACAATGGAGTCCTGCAAGTCCTCCAGGCCTAACAGATTTTAACATGTGCTCTTCTTGGCAAGGAACAAAGGTGGTACAGAAATGAAAAGAGTGCTTGGGGCTGGGTTTTTCTCTTGTTGACAATATTGGTCATTTGCTTTGAGAGTGTTGGGTCTGTCCTTGTGTTCATATAAAACTCTTCTTTACTATATTGTCCACAAAAGAACATCTGAGCTGTAACAAGCCAGCTGGTGTTCTGAACTACTGCCTACACTGCTGACTAATCTCTCTCATTGTTTTCTGTCCTCACCTTGTCTTTTTTCCCCCTCAATAAAATCTCTTGAATTTAATTCCTGATTCAAAGAAGTTATGGTCTCTGTCCTGTTGTGAGTACAGTGATCCAGGACAAACATAACAAGAGCAAACTGATATAGAGAAGAGTTTTTGTTGGAACCCTGAATTTAGGAAAGGATGAGAAATACAGAGGAAGCTGAAGGAGGAGAATTTAGTACAAAGAAGTTTGAAATGAGCCCTACTGAAAAAGGCTAAAGAAATAATTGCCTAATGATGCTGTAGACATCTGTTTCAGAACAAGCAGCAGGTGTTGCATGTAATGAAAGCAAGGACTTGTACTGTTTTATTTTCTGCAATTAGAAAGCAGAGGAGGAAATGAGGTCAGGAAAAATGGAGTAAGAGAACATTTAGCATAAACAGCTGGGCAAATTTACATAGAGCACAGCAGTATTTATATGCTCTTCCTCTGCCTTCCTTATACTATCCTTGAACAGGTCTGTTCTGCAGAGTATGTGTCCTTAAAAGACCAGTGCCTTGGGTGCTCAAAGTTAGATGCCAAAGTGAAAGTTGGTCACCAATATGCCTTTGAGGACCAAAATGTACAGGATAATGTGATTGTCACACAGATGTTGTCATGAACTGATGACAATGACCCTGAAGGTAAAGCTGCCCTTGTCTCACAGGAGGTTTGTGTGCCTCAGTCACCAGAAAAGTGGCTGAGAAAGCATCCATTAGTGAAATGGTTCTTTAGGCTTGCATTCCTGGTGCTGCATGGCCAGGGCTCAACACATGTCTGGATCCAAATAAATGCCTGGAATTATGTGGATGGTGTGTCCACTGCTCCAAGCTGAAAAGCACACCTGCATCAGGCCCTGCTAGAGAAACTAACTTCTCTTTCCACAGGCCATTTTTTGTTTTGAGATGAACTCATTTCTTGTTTCAAGCAATTAACATCCTACAGGGCTTTTTATTTTTCAGGCATCTCCACTACTGCCCAGTCTAATGACTGGGGGGAAAACCAAACTCTTTGTGTCTTCCTATGGGATGATGTTGCTGTTGAGGAGATCCAAAAGTGCTTTTACTACAGAAGTCTCTCAGTTGGGAAAACCACTTTGCTTTTGTATGAAGATAACAAAACAAAAAGTTAATGCACTCCACTGCTGAGTGGTAGAGGTTGGATGTTACATATTCTTTTTACAGTGCCAAGCTTGTGTGCTCATCACCTGTGTTCAAACTGCAGTTCCACGAGCAACTTTTCATAAGGTTTTATTTGTACGTTTTTATAGTTCACAGTCTGTCAGTCAAATGTTTTCTAGTCTGGATATTGGCAGATAAATTCTTTTACTTTCTCTATGGACTGTGCAGACAAAATTACTGTTTGGTTTCAGAAAGTATTGAATGAGTAAAAATAGTGAACAAATAAATTCAAATTTTGAAAGGGGTTGGCAGAAATTTTAAATCTCAGTGTCCATGTATGTATCCATAGAGGTAACATGGGAAGAAAATGCAAAGAAACACTATTTCTTCCTAGACTAACTTTATTTTAATAAGCCCATGTTATCAATAATGGAGATTACCATGTTTTTTTGCAGAGGATAAAGCAGAAACCAGTCTCAAAATGTGCTATTTTGATAACAGTGAGCATGCTGAAGTCAGGGATAGCATCCGGGAAGAAACCTGAGGAATCCAAATTCAAACCCATGATCAGTTTGGTAAACTTCAGCTGTCTCAAATGTAGGCCTGACATCTCTATCATAAATAAAGAAAAGTGTGGCTTGGGCTTGCTTTATTTTTTCAAGCGCTTCAAGAGATATCTACAAAGCCTCTGTAAAAATGGAAAAGTACAAGATGTACATGGATGAAAAGCAGTGTGCAATGTGCTGCTACCACCCTAAACACCGTGCAGGGCACACACCACAGTGAGAAATCCTTCATCCACAACTGCTAAGAGAGGACTGAAAAATAATGTTAGTCATGAAAGGGTTAAACTGTAAAATAGCTGCTTCAAGGAAAGGATAATCTATAATTTAAGTCCAGAGGGTGAAGCAGCTCTTTCATAATGTAAGTAAAAGCTGTTATGCCATTGGAAAAGCATGTACACTGCCTGCAGAAGGAATGATTATTTTGGTTTTCCCATTATACTAGATTGCACAGAGGGGCTGACAAAGCAGCACTCTCTGCTGAGGAGGCTGGGAGGGGAAGGGGCATGAAGATACTGTGCTAGAGGAGGGGGGACTTGCTGTGCCAGCACTGATGCTGGTTCCTTTGGCTGCCTTCTACCATATTAGCTGGGCCTGTTTATCTCCAGAGTGAATTTCATTCGAAGAACAGTAATCTCCCAAGAAGATGAAATGCAATTGGCTTTAAAAAAAAATAAGAAAAAAAGATCACACCATGCTTTGTTTCAGAGTTTGAGATTTGAATGCCAGACAGGCTCTACCATTCCTGTCATTCCTATCAAAGGCCGTGTATGTTGAAATGCTGAAGTGGAAGGACTGCATGGAAAGCAGCCTTTTTAAGAAGCTGAGGTTTTGTAAGTACAGAAGCTGAGATGGGAGTGTAACAAAGGCTCAGTGTTGTGCTGTTGTACATCAGAGCCAATAAAACCCTAAGGGGCACATCTCTAGTACCATGTCTAGCAGATTATGCATGCAACTCCAGTTGCCAGTAATGAGTTGTGTGGCTAATCTGTCATGCACAGCACTGCACAGTTCCCCTTCCCCCAAGGGGCTGAGCTCATGGCATTTTACTTCCCCCCAGGGTGCTGAGCACCGTTACAGTCTCTTCAGTTAGTGGGACAGGAAAACACTGTGTTCCACCTGGGTGCTCAGTCAGAAAACAGAAAGGAAAATCATCTTTAACAACAACTCCAGCCACCACAGACAGGGCTGTTAGAACCCAGCATGGTTAACATTCAGGGGCAATTACCTATCTACAGTGACATGCCATGAATTAATAAGAGGCATTAAAAATAGCCCTAATGGAGCACAGAAAAGCCTGACCCTTGTTTTATTTTCTCACTGATTTAATGATCCAAGTGTTTTCAATTTACAACTCAAATGCTTATTTACAAAAAAATTGCCAGCATGACAGAGTCCTCTTGAAATATGAAAACTCAAGTCATGCTCCAGCTCTGACAACATCACACACACACACATTCTGTCACGCATCAGCTTTTGCTGTAATTGGAGCAGAGTCTAGGCTGCTGGGCTGTAGCTGCACTAGGTCTGTGAGGCTAATGTGATTACCTGCTTGTTCAAAAAAAGTGAAAGAAGAATCTTTGCCCCAATACCCACCTAGCAAAAGAGTAGAAAAAAGGGTTTTAAGAATGGCTGGTTTATGTCAACCTTCAGAAGCTGAATTTCCCAGGGTGTTCCTCAGGTGAATTTTATCAGAAGCATGAGTCTTTGAAGGTGAGTTATTAAAACAGCAGTTAATATTTATACTAATATATGTGTTTAAATGGTTGTAATAGCAGTGATATTCCCATGCAATGATAGGACTTTGGTAATGGGGGCTTTAAGAAAAAAAAAAAATTAAATACGAAGAGTTTTAACACTAAAATCTCCAGTTATTTTCCCACAAATTAACAGTGTTTCAGCCTTGTGTTCATGGCCCTGGTCAGGTACAGGCTGTTCTGCACATGGGGCTGGGCAGGGACCCAGCCTGCTGTGCTCCTCATTGCATACCCAGGCTCACTTCCATTCAGCCCCAGCAGCTGGAGCCCAGCTCTGCAACACAAGGCTGGGAAGTGCCATAGCTTCAATTTCCCAGCTGCTGCCTAAGACTGGAGCAGATTTTCCCAAGCCTCCAGCATAATAAGGGGTTTTGGTTATTTTTCTGCCAGCTTTGCAATACTTGGAGATTGGACTCCTGCTAGACTGGGTGTTGTACATGTTTTAAAAGAACTATCCATGCCCCTGGCAACACACATTTTTCCTACATGCATGGACAGATGCAGCAAGCAAACAAGGAGAGCAGGAGGTGGCCCTGAGCACAAACCCATCAGATAATAGAGGAGGAGGGGGACAGAGGTGCAAAGGCTGGCCAGGTTGTGTGGAGCAGAGGAGAATCAAATGGTGTTGAACAGAGGGAAGGGGAACAGTGGAGCAGATGCCGTGAAAGAATGGGGTAGACACCAAAGGGCCATAAACCTCAAGGCACCGGTCTCAGGTTTGGTTGAAAACTGAAATTCCTTCCTTACAAGAGCAGATGAGAAGAGTATCAGTAAAAAGATGCCAATCAGTAAGAATGTCAGGTTGGGGGAGGGTGTTTGGGGAATGATGTATTTTGTCTCTCCCTCACAATGACATGTTTTGAAAGCTGTTTTAAAACAAGCCCTGAGTGTTCAACAGTGGATGGTACCCTTTATTTTTTTTTTTTTTTGGACAGGGTGATCGGAGAAGGGGATGGAATGTGTGATGTGTATTGATAATGGTTCACAGGGAAGAGGCATCCAAGACCCAAAGCATCGGCCACATCAGGAATATTTTTATCAATGGGTTATTTGAATATTTACATTTTGAAGAAAGAATCTTCTTTGTTTGCTCTGCACACCAGAGACTTCTTGGCCAGTCTAAACAGCAAAGGTTTCTAATGTAAATAATTGTTCTTCTGCCTTGTGTCATGCATGAGGATTAGAGGTGGGAAGTCCCTCAAAGAAGAGAAGAGGGTGCCTTGAAGAAGATAAGCCTCAAAAGTGCCAATGGAAGTGGGTACATGAGGTTTTCCCCTCTGTTGCCCTCCTTGTCTCACGTATACCTGTGCACCTCCTGGGGAGGGATGCTGGGATTTTAGTGTTTTATGTCAGGTCATTTAATTTGGTAAACTGTGTATATTAGCAGAGGAGGGAGGAGAAGGCTGGCTCAGAGCATCTGTCCTTGTCACTATGCCAGCGGATACCTGGCTCCCACCTGGCAGTAGCTGATATCTTGTGCACTGATGGGCTGCTCCTGCCTTTTTTTTTTTTTCCTTTTTCTTTCTCCCTTAAGCTGCTGTGTTCTGAAAACAGCCACTTTTTAATGCCAGCCTTCTGGCCCAAATACCTAAGGCTTTGTGACTGTGGTGTCTGTCTCATGATTATTGTTTCAGGGCCAGTAACATTGTAAAAGTTCTGTTTCAGAAATTGTGACTAGAGCACGTCAAAGGAAATCACATTGAGATGGACAGTTCTGACTGTAAATGAGAAGCTTATTTTGCCAGGAGCTGGTCCTCTTTGCACTCCTGGGCTGGCAGGTCTTGAGCCATCAGCAGTTCTCCGGAATCTTACTGGAAAATCTGCACGGGCTGCTCTTCAAGAGACTTCAGAGGAAGGAGAGATCTTAGTAACTCCAGTTAATTTGGTGAATAGCTAATGCATGTCATAAAACAAGCTGAGGGCTGGAAGATCACGTTGAAGTTCCCATTTCTGATGTAACTTTAAAATAATCATATGCAAATTAATGATGCATTATTGAAAAGGAAAAGAAAAATACCTGAAATTTCTGGGGCAAGCTCTTCTGGNGCCGCCGCCGCGGCAGGGGCAGGGGCAGGGGCAGGGGCGGAGCCGGCACCGGGGCATCCTCCCTAGCCTGTCTCCCTGCCGCCCGCCCGGCATCGCCGCGGCGGGCAGCGCGGCGGAGGGTGCTGCCAGCGCCGGCAGGGAGCGGCGGAGCCCCGCCGGGGTGCGCGAAGATGCTGTCCTACAGCGTGCTGGACGCCAACGTGGTGGACGTGGAGAAGCGGAGGAACCCCTCGAAGCACTACGTGAGTGCCAGCGGGGCCCGGCGGGGCGCGGGGGCCCGCACGTGTGCGGGGGGACGGAGCGGTGCCCAGAGCGGTGCCCGGAGCGGTGCCCGGAGCGGTGCTCACAGCCGTGCCCGGAGCCGTGCCCAGAGCGGTGCCCGGAGCGGTGCTCGGAGCCGTGTCCGGAGCGGTGCCCAGAGCGGTGCTCAGAGCCGTGCCCAGAGCGGTGCTCAGAGCCGTGTCCGGAGCGGTGCCCGGAGCCGTGTCCGGAGCCGTCCCTCCCCTCACTGTGGGCGAGACGCCGGCCCCAGGTGAGGCGCCCGTGGGGCTCCCCGCGGCCTTTTGCTCTGGAGGTGCGGCTCTTCTTCCCCACCCTCTTTCACCCCGTTTGGTTCTTGGCTCGTTTTAAGGTTACCATTCTGAAGTTTCCTTCTCTTCCTCCTCCCTAGACCCAGGGCGGGATGGGGCAGGTCTCCCAGATCCCCAGGCTGTCCCCGTCTTGGCCAGGGTGCTCGGTGGGGAGCGGAGCAAGGTTCGGCTGCGGCGGTGCTNCTGCACGGGCTGCTCTTCAAGAGACTTCAGAGGAAGGAGAGATCTTAGTAACTCCAGTTAATTTGGTGAATAGCTAATGCATGTCATAAAACAAGCTGAGGGCTGGAAGATCACGTTGAAGTTCCCATTTCTGATGTAACTTTAAAATAATCATATGCAAATTAATGATGCATTATTGAAAAGGAAAAGAAAAATACCTGAAATTTCTGGGGCAAGCTCTTCTGGGCGCGGGACTGAGGAAGATGATACCCACTTACCTGTGCATGTATATACAAAGAGCTGAAATAGCTCTAAAAACCCTCATAATAGCGGGTCTGTGCAACCTTCCTCCAGCTGTGATGCCTGTGTGTCCCTGCGGGACAGGGCAGTGGGGACCTTCCCGAGCGGTGGCCGACCTTGAGCTCCAGCTGGAGCCCGGTGGGAGCGGGCTCGGCCCTTCACTCGCAGGTTTCCGGCGTGGCCTCGGCCGCTCGGGGAGGGCACTTCGGACCCTTTCTGCAGTGATGGAGGGCTCTGGGGCTTCCCCCGCCCCGGGCCCTCCTCGGGGCCGGGCCGCGGTGTCTGGGCACAGAACGAGATCTCTGCCCGGGCCCGGGGGCAGCCGCCCGCCCTCTCCGGCACTGGGGGGCGGTGGCTCCCGTCCCCTCCCGCCCCGTCCCGCCAGAGCCCCCCGCTGCCACCGGGGGCGGAGCCGCCGGCCCGGCCCGGC
>VYZP01009828.1:22858-57984 GCA_013400635.1 Hypocryptadius cinnamomeus
CCGGAGCCGTGTCCGGAGCCGTCCCTCCCCTCACTGTGGGCGAGACGCCGGCCCCAGGTGAGGCGCCCGTGGGGCTCCCCGCGGCCTTTTGCTCTGGAGGTGCGGCTCTTCTTCCCCACCCTCTTTCACCCCGTTTGGTTCTTGGCTCGTTTTAAGGTTACCATTCTGAAGTTTCCTTCTCTTCCTCCTCCCTAGACCCAGGGCGGGATGGGGCAGGTCTCCCAGATCCCCAGGCTGTCCCCGTCTTGGCCAGGGTGCTCGGTGGGGAGCGGAGCAAGGTTCGGCTGCGGCGGTGCTTAGCGCACCTTTGCTCGTTCTCACCCCTGAGCTACATTCAGACATTTCTTGAGGGGACAGTCTGTCTGCATGCTTACCAAGGCAGACTCAGCACTTGGATCTCTTTTATCTCCGTTTCACCTTCTTCCTTTCACACCTTACTGCCAATAGCACAGCATTAGAGGAGAGTTTTTAACAATTTTCCCAGACTCCTGTGTTGCAGCCTGTCATGTGGAGGTGTCTTTGCCTGAGGGAGTTTGCAGCATGCAGTCAGTAGCTTTTCTCTCTCCACATTAGTAGAGAAGTATCTTTGCTCTCTCTCGTTGTTTCTGGGTTTTAGTTGCACCAAATCCTTTAACTGTTTCTCAAGATACAGCATGTATTTTAAAACACAGAAAGTTGGATTTTGTCTGTAGAGATGGTAAATCTTCCAGCTTTGGTAAGGAAAAGCCTGAGGGAATATCGCATCTGATGTGAAATTGCTCTGAGTATACTGTGTTTCCTGGCGTTGTGTGTCTGCCAGATTTCTCCAGAGCTGATCAGCAGCTGAATGGATTGTTGAAAAGATAAGGCCAAAGATTGGACATAAACCTTTATATTAGTGTTGCATATCACTGAGGTTTTTCCTCTGAGGCTTAAACCATAATCCTGTTTAAGGCTAGAGGGCACTATGTTGCTGGGAGATGGAGTCCTGTAAAGCTGAAGCTCTTGTCTACTGTGGAATTAAGCATCTTGTGACCAATTCATAAACTGGAAGTTTTAGGTTTTATATCCTCTCAGGTTGCAGCTGGACCTGTGCGTTCAGTCTATTATGCACTCACTGCTTCCAGGTGGGAAAGGCTTCTTTGGTTTTTGCAGCCTCTGCTGTGGACTGTGGCTGACACAGCTGCAGGTTGTTATCTCATGTGAAAGGTGGTGGCAATTCAGCATCACAAAAGTACATCTGCCACGCACCAAAGTACATGAAAGAACTGGTAACAGTACCTTCCAGTCTCTTGGATTGCTGACAGAAATTGATGCTGTTTATTTCTTGTTTGCTGGAAATTGACCAGAACACAAGGATTTAAACCCTGTGTTTACAGGATTTGAAAGAAAATATTTCCTGTGTTTACCTATAAAGCACACCTTTTTTCTTGATGATCATTGTCATAGCATTTTAATAAGCAGTAACCTAGACTATTCCAAAAAGGTCTCTTCAATGCTTCTAGTGGTTAATTTGTTTCTTTCCCATCACCCTTCTCACTGTACACGTTAACTGATATGCTCTTCTGTACAATCGTTTCACACCTCTGTGTGCCCAGTTCTTGGCCAAAACCCCACAAACTAAATGGTTTGTTTGGGTGATGAATAGTGTGTCTGCCTTTTGTCCCCCATAGTTTCCATCTGTGGCTGTACAGTATTCAGCACAATGGGGTCATCTGTCTCTGGCTGGAGTAACTCACTGAGTGTGGACCCATGCTGCCAAAGAATTTAATTCCGTGGGTCTGGCCCGTTGGTTGCTGTTACTTTGGTTCTGTGCTCTATTTTAACATGAAATGAGTATTTTCTTCTAAGGTTAATATAAGCATTACTTAGGATTTAGCTCTCTCCATTGCCTGTGGATAGTTTGGAGAGTGCAAAGCTTTATGTTCTTTGCTCTATGTAGCTTTGAAATATCAAAAAGCTTTTCTATCTCCAGCATCCATAAATGTCTTCATGCCAAGCCTTCAGGCCATGCAAACGTGCCTTGGCATCAGATTAATGATGTGCTTCTCTGGTGGATGGTGACCTAAGTATTGCAGGTGTTTTAACATGACTCTCTCCTTTTAATTGTGATCTTTCAGGACCATAGTGGAACCTGGAGAGATGAAGGCACACCTTAGGCATTGTGAGCACGTGGAGAGGGCTGAATGTGAGTAGCACATAAGCCCCTGCACTGCTTGGCTTAGCTGCCAGGAGTCATTGCCTGGAGCAGGCGTCTTTCATGACATGAGCACAGCTTTTGTGGCTTTGACTGAAGAAAGTTAAAGAAAGAAGACAGCTTTACATATCCTCTGCTATGATCCATGTGTGTGAAACTTCTGGAGGGTTTAATACCTCACTGGAAGTTGAATAGGGCTCTGCCTGGGGGAATAGATTAAAATCTTGGCTCCAATGCTGCTTGATAGGAGCCCAGCCAGCTCTCTATCCTCTTCTGGAAAATCCTTACTGGGGAAGGAGTCTGCAGTGCTTCTCTCTGCATCCTTCTCAGCAACTTGGTAGCACAACACCACCTGGCTGGCTGGGGGCCCTGGCTGGCAGCACGTGAAAGGATAAACAGAAGGTTAGATCAATAACCACATGCCTCTTGTATGGTATATCCCCAACACAAGCTACTGCTGCTCTTAGAGCTTTTGACTTTCCAAATTAGTTTCCTATTTCTCCATACTGATAATCTTTTAAAAATGGATTTGCACTTGCTAATACTTTAAAAAATGTTAAATCTCTTTGCTTTCTCCCTTCCCTTTTCTTTTAACAAGAACAATATCAGGAAGGTCAAGTCTGGGTTTGTTGGAAAGACCCCTGATGCCACAGGGGTCACACATTGGCTGAGCAGTGCTGCAGTGAAGCTGGCTGGATTAGGACAGTGCAGTTAGTGGTTGAAGGTGCCAGTTAATAATTCTGACGAGAAAAAGCTGGTAGCAAAATCCAAATCCCTTTACTGGCCCCTACTAAGCATTAAATAGTTAGAAACCCTCTTTTCTCAGTTGATGAGGCTTGATCTGCTTATGGGGTAGCTTCTCTGTCTTTTGGTCTGAAATTGTGATTTTCTGAACTAAGCATGAAATGATCCCAAACCAGAAGTGCATTCTGTATTTCAAAGGATCCACTGTTGATGCTTACCTCCTTCAGCCCTCCATCCTGGAGGTTAAAGAGGACCCCCCCCCTGCCCTTCCCTCTCTCTGCTCCCAGCTTATCTTCAGGCAGATAGCTTACCCTTTACCCAAATGTCTATCTCCTTTAGTAGCCCTGCAGGGAGCCTCTGCCTACCAGGTGTGCTTGATCTTGCTCCCAGGGAGATGAGATTGGGTTTGCACCTTCACCTGTTCACTGCTTTGCAGACCTGGGTGATGGCAAATATTCATTAGAAGCCAGATGACGAGGATCCCCCACCCCATCTCTTACCACTTGCTTTTCTGCTGGGGACTGAGCACTTAATGATGTGCATTATCTCACCAGACATTTATATGCTTGAGGCAATTTCTGAGGTCTCTTAAGTGTGCCTGTGTTACCCAAGGGCAGGGATGGATGCATCAGTAGAGATTTTCTCTTTCAGCACTGCTCTACTCCTGTTGCAGTTGGGCTTTGTGTGTTTTTCAGCTTTGTCTGGCACAAAAGTAAAGTAAAACGTTCTTGGCTTACAAGTGGCTGCTCTGCTTCCTTCCAGTTAGCCTGAGCTGCACTGCTGATTTCAGTCATCTGAGATGCCTGTATACTGTCCCAGTTCCTCCCCAGGGTAATTGTTTCCTAATGCCACCTCTGAATGCCTCGAGATCTCTTGTAGGAATGTCCCTGCTGCGTGGATATGGTTGCTGACCTCCTCGGGGTAGTGGCATTGCTGACTTTTAAGGGACTGAGTTCTGCTGTGTAGGGTTTCAGCACTGCTCCCAGGAGAACATGAGTGTGCTTGTCACAAATGACCTGTTGTAAAATGTCAGCATGCTTGGAAGAAAAATTTTGTACTGCTAGGGTCAAGCTCTGCTCCTTTTCTCTTGGCTGCTCCTGCTTTTACTGCTCAGACCCGAGCAACTGACACAACCAGGCATCTTCATGGCTTTATTCTCTTCACTACAAGCTGCTGTTTATACAGTGGCCAGCACTGATGGGGAGAGTCTGAACATGGTTTAGTGGCAAGGATCTTTGTTCCTGTGTTAGTGTACCCTGGAGGAGGAATTGCTACCCTGGGAGAAGGAGCTGAATTCCCTCTGCTTGGCTCAAATGAGTTGTCCCGTGGAACTTGAGGCTGCTTCAACACAGTCAGGGAGGCCAGCAGATCAAGGAGCACTCTCAGTTCTTTCTTCCAGCAGAGCTTTGGGCTGGTAACATTCAGCCAAGAGACAGGGGTATCTAAATTCAACAGTTTGCAAAGCAAATAGCTGTCTCCAGCCTTTGGAATAGATTGTCTATCAATAGAGAGGCAAATAGCTGTCCTGATGTGTGGTGGTCAAGGCAGGATGAAATAATCCAGAGGCTTTATGTCCCAGCAGGCTGGCTGCACTGGCTCCCCTGTGGTTGAGTGTGCTGGGAGGGCAGCTAAGTGAAAGTTCAGGGAAAAGCTTTTAGCAAGAGATGGGGGCAACAGCTTCAAAGCTTCCAAGTTCCGTTTTAAAAATGTTGAAGATGCTACTATTGACTTTCACTGGGTCTTGGTTGCCAGGGAGATGATGTCCTAAGAGACAGCACAAATGCTGCTGGCTGCTGACAGCTGCAAGTGACTGGCTCCACGAGAGCCCTGCCTGGGGTCAGTGTGTGGGTGCTGGAGCCCACTGGTGCAATTCAGCTTGGTGGGTTGTAGTCAAAATTACACCAGTCTCATTGCTTTGAGTTAAAAGTGAGAGGAAGTGAGACACCAAATCATTGAGAGAGAGGTGTACAGACATCCTAAGGAAGCAATTGTTGGAATAGGAAAGGGAGCCCAGACTTCCTGCATCCCAGAGCAGCTTGTCTGTTCACCTCACCCACACCCCTAGCCCTTAGAGAGCCAGCTCCAAGGCATTGCCCCCTCCTGTCCCTGCAAGGTAGGATATGTGCTGGTATCCTCACTGGAAACACCAGGCAAGAAGTTAAATGGTTGACCCAAAGCCACCCGTGAAGTGTGTGTAGCATTTTATGTTATTTTCTTTGGCTTTCAAAGCAGTCTTGCAATTACCTGATAAAAGGTACACAATCTGAAAAAATACTACTCTCGTATTCAGTCATTGTCTTCCTCAAAACCCATTTCCCATTTTACACGGATTAAACAGGAAGAGGGATTCAATGTGACCCTACCTGAGGCAGGAGGTGACGTACGAGCTCTCTAATTTAGTCATTTGGGAGGAAGCAGCTGGACCTTCTAATGTGAAATGGTTTTCTTTTTTTTGACCTTCCTTTTTCATGCTGTATCCTCTTAATCTGTGCCTGCTCACGCAAAGGGAGCTGGTCCCCAGGAGCCACGGGGAAGAGCAGGATCATGAGAGGGGCTGGCAGCACCGTGTGTTGTGTGACATTGTGAGGCTGAATGCTTTCATGTAGCCAGAGCAGACACCTCGCCTGGAGCGTGCTGTGTAAATATTGCATGGAGAAGGAGAGAGTAGCACAGTAGCATACTGTTTGAAATTGGTGGTGTCTGCTGTTTAATCAGGTAGTGTCAAAGCCAAATACAGTCAAGTTGTTGGAAAAAACCCTCCTAGTAGCTTTCCTGGGCTTTGGTTCACACCTCTAGAGAGGCTTTATTGAGACTTTTACTGAGAAGTTTGTAATTACTAAGTTTTTTAATATAGTACATTTTCTTTTGTCTTTACTTTGAAAGCAAAAATTTAGTCTCCAGGATCTGTTTGTTATTCTCTTCTGGGCAGGGACATCATCACATTTGGGGTGTGGGGGTAAAGCAAAAGGAAACCAAGTGATTTTCTTCAGCTCAAAGGATTTTAAAGTGGAATATCTTTCAGCTTAGAGCCTTCCCACTTCAGAGCTCTCACTCTTTGCTCCACCTTCGAGATAAATATACAGTAATAATAATAATTAACTCCTTCAAACATACATTCACTAGATGCCAGTTATATGATATTCTCATTGTATGTATTTATAAATGTGGGGCAAAGGTTGGAATACATAAGAGCATTTATTACAAAGCAAGGATGCTTTTGCACTAAAATGTGTGCAGACAGACCTGAGAGGTGGTGTCTGCACTGGGCTGCTAGGGACAGGCGATGACAGCCAGGGACAGGCAGGTGGGAGCAGGGAGACAACCTCAACCAGCTGAGCAGGTGATTGTCTGGGCATAGTGGTAACCCAAGCTACTGTCTGGTCAGCATTTAGGCCTTGTTGCAAAAGATGGGCACAAGAAAGGATAATAACCTTTAGATTACCCGGGGGTGAAGGTAGAGCAAATAAATACTCTATTCATTGTAGTAGTACCTGTAAGTGCTTGAGTGTAGTGATGGTGTTAATTGGTGCTCTCATGCTTTTTGATTTTGACAAAGGTCCTTCTTATTCCGGTTTTGGAAGAGGAGCTCAATGTGTAGACAGCCAACCAAGTCCTTGGACTGGGAGCATTATCCTTTTGTGGGCAGAATACACATTCCCAGCTTTGTGTCTCCATCAGAATATCACAGGTTGCACTGGTTTGCTGAGTGTGTTCCTAATTGGTCATAGCAGACACAGACTGCTCTGGGTGTACCATGGCTTCACAACAAAGCTCTAATTCTGTATTGTTATAATGCAACTTCTTCAGTTTCTTTGAGTTGACTCACTGGGTAGAATAAAACATTCCTAGACTCTAAGTGTCCATGAATGTGTGTGTGGTCCCACACATAGTGTGTTTGAAAGCTGACTGGCAGTGATAGTGTTTTGATACGTTGCTGGCACTGTTTCTCTGACCAATGGGGTGTGTTTTGTTTTTCCTATAAACCACGCTGGCTAAACGCAGGGATGCACTGGGCTCTGATGCTCTCAGTAGTCAGTAGCATGGTTTTATGGGCTTGATGCAAACTTGTTTACAAGGAAAACACCCCTATCTCTGTTCATGGGGAGAAACATGCCAAATCTCTACTAACCATGGCTGTGTTTAAACAGGAGCTCCACACTGCCATTCTGTCTCCTTTACAGCTGTCTTCCAAGCTGTTCCAGAAATGCTGGAAGCCTGGTTCTCCACTGTCCAGGATATGCCTATAAATGCAAACTTTAATGCATGAAGTTCATAAATCACCCAGAGAGGTTTGAACAAACATGCAGTGTGATACACACAGGACATAGTGCAGTGTGGTAGAAGAGCCTTTGACCAGTGTGGCCTTTAGGCTCTCTGGATCTCGCTGTGCTCTGCTGCAAAGCCAACAAGATTGACTCACCTTTTATAAAGTGTAGAGATGCAGGTGTTACCTCAGGGCTGACTGCTGGCATCAGTTTTGAAACCCCCAAGTTTGGGTCATCTTCCTCTACAGGCAGGGCTGCCCTGGGAGCAGAGGCTGTGGGATGGCCAAGGTCAGGCTGTTATCCAGAAATGGGAGTGAGGCTGAGCTTCCCTGACAGTGCTCAGGTAGTGAATGGGATGACATAAGAGCTACATTCTCCTCTGAGGAAACACACATCTAGGATGCCAGCTGTGCTTGTCGACTCTGAGCCTGTTCCCCACGGGCTTTCCTCCCTGTCTTGGAGTCCCAGGGTCTGTGGAAGTGTTTGAGGTGAAGCATGGAGTATGGTCTTTCTGGGAGTAGCCCTTGGCAGTGGGCTACTGGCTGCTGCTGTCTGCTCACTCTAGTGTCTCTGCATTACCTCAGGAAAGCTCCCTGGCACAGGTGAAGTCTTCTTTCCAGGCATTCTTGTACCCTCGGGGCTTGATGCAACAGAAAACATCTCAATTACTGCTTTCCTAGCTCTGTGAAGATGAGATTTCTAATTGCTCCCTCAGCATCCTGTGAGATTTTCCTACTCTTTGACTAAGGTTATTTATTATTTATACATTAACTCATACGTGTATTTTTTTTTGTGCCTAGAAGGTTATTCCTGATTTTCCCCTCTCCAGTAGGTGCAAGCCTGCCAGTAAACCCCTCTGACCTCAAGCAAAATACTTTGAAAATTAGTTTAAAGTGTTTTTCAATTCCTATGCCCTGGCAGTGCTTTGCTTCTTTGAGCTCAGTATATTTCCTTCGCCTGAAAATGTGATGCTTTGACACCTGCCTCATCTTGAACAGCCTGAGCTGAGCTTTCCTGTGGTGGATGGTAGAAGAGGCAGCTGAGCTCCTGGTCTTCTGCAGAATTAGGGCAGCTGGCACAGCCCCTGCTAATGACTAAGTGGGAAGCCTGCAGTTTCCCATAGCTATCACTCCAGCAACTTTCACTAGTATTAAAATCACTTAGAATTTAAAAACAAACAAACAAGGATATGTGAAATATTTTTCTGGAAGAAAGCCATGGAGAGCAGATTAAGTGCATGTCCCTGCTCCCATCTCCCAGACGTGTCACAGGAAGATGGTTCAGCATTTTCCTCAGTGGAATTAGAACAGGCTCTGGAGGTGGCTTCTGGGATGGGACAGAGGAAAGCCAGCAACAGGAAGGAAGCTCTGTGTGTGTGCTTTATAAATATGTCTCTATCAGGTGAAACTGTCTAGAAACCCTGAAGCACTACTGATGGTAATATGGCTTTTAATTAACCAAAAGGCTGCTTATTTTCAGTTAATAATAAGATATTGTTAGAGAAGAATAAAAAGTGACTGGTTCTAGAGGAACATCCATGCTGGTTTTCCATGTACCAGAAAGTAGCAAACCTGTACCTTATGTATTTTACAAGCCTTGCATGTCTTGAACAAGTTCTTTTTCCCCCTGTCCCCCCAAATTCAGCTAAGTTTTCCTCTAACCTTTCAGCTAGCAGTAGCCACCTCTGGAATACTCTCACTTGAAGCATATGGAGGAGTGTTTTGGCTATTACTGTTCAGGAAGAAATTTTCTGTTTAAAATTTTGCTGCTGTCTTTTTGATTGTAGCAGCCTGTGTCAAAACTCTGGACTGTTTTGAAGAAGCAGCTTTCCACCTGTTTCTGAGCTGGGCAGCTGTAGCTTGCATTTCATTATTTAATACAGACATCCCCAGTATAAATAGTTCCATTTAAACTAAAAATATTGTCAGTGAATTTTCCATGGGTAGCAACCCTTGGAGACTGCAGGCGTGGTCTGTGCAGCAGAGTCCATCCATCTGTCCTTAAACCTCCCTCTGGCTGTAAGGACCAGTGGCCTTTTGAGCAGCAAAGGCAATTTGCTGGTGGCACTGGAGGATGACTGTGTACAGGTGTGAGAGGCACTGCTGTCTTGGTGGGATCTCCTGTTTTGAAATAATTGGGGCTCTGGCCCGAGGGAGCAGGGTCTGGGGACTCACAGCTGGGGATGGGAGCAAGGCACTGCTGCTCAGCCCCTTGGCCTCCCTGCGGATGGTGTTGGCCAAACTGCTTGGCTGTGATGGTGTTGGGTTTTCTGCCATCCCCTGAGCTGTAAGACTGTACATCTGCATGCCCTGGTGTCAGCCAGAATGACCATTGGGGTTGCTGTTTTACAGAATTCTTCTCTTGGTGTGTTGAGGGAGTGTGCAGGTGTTTGGTAGGGATTGGGGTTTTGATGTGAGATCTTTGTCTGTGTGTACACACATGTGCTTTGCTTTGTTTTGACTTCTGTATTGCTCTGCAGTGGAGCAAGAGGAGGGCATGGTCAAAGAAATGAGGTGGAAAGGAGAGGTTTGCAATTGGTTCCATTAGAGCTGATGCCACAGTCCTAGCCAGACCCTAAGAATATTCTTTTATTCTTCCAATTTTTCCCCTGCTTCTGGCAAGCTCTAAGACTGCCCACAGCATGGGATTATTTCCCATTGTCTCAATTCTGGAGTTTTAGGTGCTCTGCCAAATGCAGTAGTTCTGGACTGAAGAGCATCTTATGGGCAATCACCAGATCCTTCCTCTGGGATTTGAGGGTCTGTGGAAGACTGAGAGCATAGCACTGATGTTTTTACCACTCCTGAGGAAAGGTTACCCAATGCTTTCCCTGTGTGCCAAGGGCTTTGTGGGGCTCTGCCCATCATGTTATCCCTGCAGTGATTCTGAGCCATCAAGGGACCTGATTCATCTGATAAGAGTGAAACTGTTCTCTACCAGGCACTGGCATTTATGAGGTTGCAGGTATCCTTTGTTGGGATCTTGTGTGGAGCTAAAACTTCTTGGCTGTTGTCTTATTGTGTGTGAGAGGCGTTGGCTGGGTTGTGATAAAGACTTTGACTCAGATGAGGGTGAGGGTGCAACTGGCCATGTGATTTGGTTCACAGGTGACTTGCTATGATCCTAAGGAGTCAAATGAAGAAATAATGTCCACTGTTTGTATTTGTGGAAAGAGAGAGACTTCAGTTAGTACTAGCAAAGGTCTGACAGTCAAATGTGTGTTTTATCTGCCAGCAGGCTGTCCTGCCTGGCCTTCATCAACCTTCAGCATCTGGGCAACGTGAGCTGTAGCAATCTCAGTCAAACCTCTGTTGCCAAAAGGCCAATATGTTCCCTACGTTGTGGCAGAAAGGGTTAAACAGAACTGCAGTAAATGCTGAGGTGACATGGGAACGCTCTTCAGCTGACGTCCTTGTGAACCTCTCGGTGACATCAAACTCCTGGACCATTTCCAGTGGAGTTTGGCCTTGCCCCAGTGACAATAGATGTTAATCTATTGGCTTGTCAAAAAAATGTGTTAGTGGTTAGTGGATCCATTTCCAACCCTCAGATTTCCCTGCTAGTAAACACAGCATTATGTCATTGTTTTACCAGGAGCCAAGCACCAAAGCCAACTTTGCAGTGCTCTCATCAGCAAGTGTCCATTCACTTTGGGGCTTTATCTGAGTTCCCAGGCTTTTTTCCCACTGTTGCCCACGTTCTGGTCTCTGTGTCCATCAAACACCTATGATGGTTTATGGGAAATGTGTAGGGTCTAGCAGTTGTGGGTAGCACTTTCCAGTGTATTTGTGTCAGCTTAGCAAAAATGCCTTAGTTTGTAAACCTTGATCTTCTGGTTATGTTAGCCAAGACAAACTCTTGGATTCTACATGTAAAACAAGGTGAAGGGTTTTGCAGCCCAGCCTTGCTTCTAGTTGATAAAATAATAGCCAAGTCACAGGCAAGGCCCTGCCCATGCTAGATCCTGTTTGTTTCAAAACACAATAGCTGAGTTCCTACTAAAAAGACTGGTTGTCAAATTGCTAACATTATAAATTAACTTCCATAGCTTTTAGAAACAGCACCACAGATCAAATAAAACAATTTATAATATTCTTGTAACTCTTGTTCCTTGGTTTGCTTCTAGACTTATTTCCAGCTGTTTCTGTGAAGGATATGGAAGAAAAGATTTGTGAAGTTACTATCAGTGGTCAGGATCCAATCTGCTTAAAACAAACAAGCCTCCCAACTGCATCTCTGCTTGGTCTTTCTGGGGCTGGGAACACTCCAATTTTTCTCATACCAAACGTGTCTGAATTCATATCCCACATCAGCTGGAGTAGTATAGAAGCAGAGGAGAGAGGGTTGCTCATCTGAATGCAGAGCATGAATTTTTCTGATACAGGCACAGGTAGATGATGAACAGGTTCAGGCTCTTGACAATAATGAGGAAGAATATGAATATTTGCATTGGCAGGACTGCTGTGGGTTTGTGTGGAGAAGCACAGTCCCTCCCCTGCTCGGTGCTGCACAGCTGCTGAGCCTGTGGAGCAGCAGCTGGTCCAGCTCCAGAGTGGACAATCCCATTTTTTTGGTGTTTTCCTAAATGTCAGGAGGGTTTATGGTGCAATCTGTGTTAGTGGCACCTCCTTTGGGGCAAATCCTGACACTGGCCCCAGGATGTGATGCACTGAGCCTGGTGTAGATCTCCTGGAGATAATGAGGAATTACAGCATTCTTGGGTATGAGGTGGAATACAATTAAATTTTATTTATTTGATTAGGTTTTGAACACTTTGACAAGTGATACTAAGACTGAAAGGACAAATGGTTCAAACAAGGAATTGACAAATTTCTGGGCTAAAGACTCCTATTAAACACAGCAGTAAAGTCATGTGTTTGGGTCAGAAAGTCTGTTACCTGCCAGCTGCTTAAGACTAAGGACCTGTGCTGCTGTTAAGCAGTTACCATCTAAGTGTATTAAAAACATAATGCTGAGCTTAGCTACAGCTTCGTTCTGGCCCAGCCAGTATTTTGTGCTGCCTTCCCAGCTGTTCCTTAGGTGTATGGCAGTAGCTCAGGCTGCTGAGCCTTGCTCTATGTTGTTCACAGCAGTGAGAGCTGTTGAGTCTTGACCAGATGAAGTCAGGAAGCACAGTGCATGCTGTGAGGAAGCAACCCTCCCATCATCACTTCCAGCTCCCTCCTCTGCTCCATGCACTTCTTTCTGGATCCCATCACATGTTTATGGGCTAGTGTTGCACATCTGGGCTTGGCAGATCACTTTCTGTTTCCCAGCCTTGGGTCAAGTGGCAGTTTACTTTGTTAGAGATACCATGTCTGGTATTACTATTAATATATATTCAGGCTTTGTAGTTACCTAATGCCTTTCATCCAAGGATCCCCCCAATACTCTGTACATCTGCATCTCTTTGCAAGGTGGACAGATCAGACAGGGAGAGCATTATGTTTGCAGCAGTATGTCTGTCTCTTGCAGAAGTGCCTTCTCAAAGCTGTCAGGAGACCAGTGGATGATATGGGCTGATGGAAAGAAGTGTGTCTTTTATGGCTGAAAGTACTGAGTGGGTCATGGAACTGCAGAACACAGACCTGGGACAGATCTAGGCCATTAATGCTGTACAAGCATATTGCATTCCCACATAAGAACTTTCAGGGTTGGGTTAGCTTGAGTGGAAGCTTCAAATTTCTTCTGATGGTTAATGACTTCCGGTGCAGACCTTTTATTATTCATAAGCCTCCTGTTCTCACAGCAGTTTTGTCCTTTTGCATAAACAGGTTTCTTCACTTTGTTTGATTCGACCTCCTGTCTTGCATCTCTCCACTACTTTCTACAGAATATTCATGTTCCTTCTTAGCCTTCATTCTGCCAAGCTGCTCTGGCCTCCACCCTCAAAGGTAGAGAGCAAATAGCTTTTCCTGCCTCACACCTCTTGCAGTCACTGCAGACTGAATGCAGGTGAGCTGTTTAGCCCAGGCAGTGGCAACAGTTCAGTGTGGGCAACCAAGTGTGTGGTGGGTTATTGGCACTGCTGGGCACAGCCTTGCTCTTGTTGGCAGGGGCCAGGTGCAGGTGCCAAGAGTTAGTTTGGTCTTGATGGGGTGGTTTTCCAGATGTAGCCAGGTGTGATTTGGAGTGGATGCACTCCTGGGCCTGTCCCATCCTCGAGCTGTGTGCTGTGTCAACATGAGGGAGGATGCCTGTAACTTGTGGCTCTGTCACAGTTTCATTTTCCCCCCTTCAGGGAGTTTCAGAGCTAGTCCCAAATCCTTGCAAGTGACACTCCACTTACAAAAGCAGAGGAGAGAAAATGTGGCTGGTTATGTTCTCACATTAGCTTTAATGAAGGTAATTTTAACCAGATGGTGTCTATTTAATGTTCTGATAGCACTGATAAACTGGTTTTCAGCAGGTCTTGGGAATAGAGTGGGAGAGAAAGGCATGGTTTTAGGGGGCAGCAGGTTGCCTGATGACACTCTTGGCCGGGTTGCTGGAGCACTTGGGTGAAGCTCCCTCTCACTTGGACAAGCTCTGCACGTCCTGCCTGGGTGAGAGGAGAGGTGGCCTGCGGTTTCTGTCTGAGTTTCAACAACAGTAAATAATTCCAGATTGACACTGTGGAAGCATGCTGTTTTTGTGGAGGGAGGACAAAGGGGAGCCAAACATAACACGAGTTTCTCAGTGCTTGGGGAAGGGAGCCAGGGTCACATTTGGAGCTTGTAGTGTTGGCAGACACAGAAGTGACGTGCCACATCTTACGTGGATCGGCAGAGATAGCTGGGGCGATTATCAGCAAGCTCCTTTGTAGGCTGGTTTGTGATGCTGATGAACCAAAAATGATGCTGGGGTGTTTCAGACAAACACACTCTTTTCATCTTCCATATCTGCTATTTTTTAATATTTTTGGCATTTGTCTCTGGGGTAAGGACAAGGCCATAGCGACCCCTGGGATTTCAGTCCTCGTGAGTCTTAGTTGTGAGATTATAGACTTGCTGCCATTAAATTTAGTGTCACTTGAAGTTGTCCCCTTTACAAAGCTGGGTGCTGACTCTATTCCAAAGTGCTGAGCTCCTTGTCCAAAGCTGTCCTTGACCCTGGCTGTTTGGCCAGCTATCCTGCTGGCTGGTGTCTCTCCATCCCCCTGTGCTGGGGAACATTCCCAGGACCTGACATGAAGATTGCTCACTGTCCTCTCTGGCATGCTCAGTGCCTGGTTTTTTGACAAATCAGTCCTACAAGATGTGTCAGTGAACTAAGGAGGCTTTAGGATGGCTGCAGCCTATTTCATCAAAGCAGCCTGAGACTCATTTGCCCTTCAGAGGTTGAACTCTGTCATAGAGGCTGTTTTCTTTGGGAGACCTCAGAGGGGAACATGGTCCCTTATGGTTTAAGGCAGTTTTCACACTGAGCTTTGTGGTCTGTCTCAGAAGTGCTGGTAGAAGTAACATTGGCTTTCTTGGACCTAAATTCAGTGGAGGAAAAATGTGCAGAGACCACTTGTTAAAATGCTAGTTGGTATCTTTGCACTTTTCCACAAACATCAGTGAAGCTACAGAAGCACTTTGAAGCCTGTGTTTACTGTGACCGTGTCACCAGTAGGTAGCAGGGTGGGGGATCATGAGGAAAGCTCTTGCAGTTCTTGAATTTTCTGAAGATAAAACCAGAAGGTTACAAACCATCTTTCTGCATTGAGGGGAGCATTTGAGCTGGGATAGTGATGATTGTTCATTGTTAAGTTTCTGTCAAAAGGGTTCATGTGTAGAGAGGCTGAAAAGGGGTGGTGGGGAAGAACCAGGGCCGGTGGAAGTGCAGTGATGCTTTGTGCTTCCAGCTAACTGCTTCTCCAAGACTTGTGAAACACTACTACACCCCTGGTGAAACCCATGCAGGCCTGCAGGGAAATGGTGTGGATCTTAGTGGGTGTTTTTTATTCCTGCAAGGTGGGAGATCTGGCACAACTTGCCTGTTGTCACTGAGCAGATATTAGGAAAGAGTGGCTTCAAGAGAGTGGATCTGGGATTTGTTTGGGGTTTTGTAGGCCTGTCTGGGACTGTTTTCTCAGGAGATGGTGTGTTAGAAACTGCACTGTTTCTGGAAGTTTTTGAGCTGCCCACACCAGCATCCCTTCAGCTGGTACTGGACAGTGTCAGGTGTGACTCTGGTTTTCCACTGCTGCTCTAGCTGCTTGAATATGCTCTGGGGCAAGAAAATGGATTGTCCTTAATAGTGTTTTAGGTGATTGCCGGACACATCAAGGAGCTCTTTGTTTCAGCTGCTGGCCTGAGGAACTGGGGTCAGCACTCTGCACTGACCAGGGAGGCAAAAAGCATCTCCTGGGCAGTTGCATGGTTGGGACCCTTGAGTGTGGAATGAGCCACGTTTCTCAGGTGCAGCTACAAGCACCTGGGTCACACAGCAGATGCCTGGCTCCCTCTCCAGCCTCCCCAGAGATGTTGTGTCTGTGAAGGCACAGGAACAAATTGTAAAGTAGGAAGGTGGGACACTGTTAATGATAACGTGCCTGAGATACTGGGCCCGTTTCCTGAGGGTGTATTGCCTCATGGGCAGATGGGGATTAGCAGGAATTGGGCTGGAGAGATTGCCAACAGCTGTCATTCATCTTAGATAAAGAGAGGCTAACACTTAGCAGTGTTACTCTGGCTATGAAATGCTTACTAGACTTTTTGTTACTCTAATACTTAAAGATTATACAAGGGACATTAAAATTAAGAACATTTATTGCAAAACTCTTTCCTCTGAAGTTTTTTCTCTGATGTGAGTTTTCAAAAATGGGTTAATTTTCTTTCACTGGGAGTGTGCAGCTGAGGAAGAAAACCAGTTGACTCTGACCAGGTAACTCTACCACATCTGAATTCCTCCTGTGTCCATGGAGGTTTGCTGGGCAGAGGAATTGAGGTGCCTCATGCTTGAGCAGTGAACTATGATAATGATTTTGACTCCACATGATCAAAACTGATCTTGCAAAGAGATGCTGTTGCCAAAATTGTAGGGGCAGGATTTGGTCTCCCTTTGATCTTCGTTTAAATCTCATGGGCCATTTACTGCAACTTAATAAGTAACAGTGCATGAGTAGTGGGGTGCTCACCCTGCCTCAAACTCAGTCTCCTCAAATACATGGCAGAGCAAACTTGCTTTCTTTGTAGATAAACTGAGTCAAACGGTCTTGCAGTGCAGGTCAAGGCTTCTGCAAAGATGCCATGAATTAACTAATGCATGTAATAAGGTAAATCAGCACTTTGGCAATGTGTGTGATCAATGTTGCGTGGCTTAGTGAGCCAGCTAAGGTGGCTTCAGGGATTGGGAGGTTTTGGTTGTATCTCTTCAGTGTGGTTTGATGTTTGCTCAATATGAAATGATTCATCTGGTGAATTAAGGGTGAATCAAAGGCCTCTTTTGCAACTCCCACCACTTCACTGTTTTTTGTGGTGGGGAGATCTTTTAATTTCTGTCCTGGTCTAATAGATCTTTGTGAAGTAACATGCTAATGATGATTCTGGCCATGGAGTGCTATGGATTTGCCAGCAGGAGAGTCTGTTATCACAACGTGAGATGCCTCCCTTTCTCAAATTACATCTTCTAATTTGATTTATTTTGAATGTCTTCATATTTCTACAATCTGTGGTTTTATTATCCTGTGTTAGTTGCTGTTGTCTTAGACTCTAAGAGTTTTCCTTCATGCTGGCAGGAGGAGAAACAGGGTATAAAACTATTATCATTACTGTTGCTGAAAATAGGCCAAATTACAAACATACTAAGTGTCTTTCAATCTTATTTAGAGATACAGTAATATTCCTTAGGAATCGCTAAAACTCCTCTAGTGAAATATATTGTTAACCCACTAGAAATGTGATTTCCTAATAAATATGAAATTTTAAATCAAATTCAGCTGCATGCTTAGTATTCCCTAGGTAGCACAAACCCCTGGTAATAGAAATTACTTGGGCTGTCCTGTGCTGGGGGAGAATTGTACGTGTAGGGGTAAGAAACTGAAGTAGCTGCAGCAGCTGTTCCTGACATTTTTGCAGAATGCACTGGCTCAGTTTTTCGTGGGCTCGCAGCTGGCCTTGCAGCCGTGAGGGCTTCTTTGGCACATCCCAGCTCCTGGGTGGCTCAGCTGTCAGGGGCCAGCACTGGGACAGGGAGTAGCCCCTTACTGGCTCTGTGAATGTTGGGGGCTGCCCCAGCAACAACATTCAATCTATTTTTATTTTTGGAAACTGGCTGGGCAGAATTCTGCTCTGTGCAGTGCTAAATTAGAGAATGAAGCTGTGGCTGAGGGGTGTGTGTGTCTCTTTGCTCCTGGCAGGGAGGACAGTGGAAAGCTGTGGCCTTGTCTGCCCACCATTCCTGTCAGGGCAGGATGAGCGTGGTCACCCCCAGGCAGTGCCTTCCCCTGCCTCCCACTGGTTTGGCTGGCATGAATGCTGATCCCTGTCTTGCTCCACTCTTGGGACCCACTGGAGAAAGGCCAAGTAGAGCATGGGAGGTCTCTGTCACCTGGTCAGGAATCTGGACTGGCTTTTGGGCTGCCCTCACCCTGGGTCTGCCTCTGCAGCACCCTAACGTGGAATAGAAGGTTCTTTTGAATATAAAAGTGAGCAGCTTTTGGAAGCTGCTCTGCAGTGGGGCAGCTACAAGGATGGGGTGTTTGGGAAGGTGTTTGTGTCCCTGTTCTTTCCCACAAGCTGGTGGTACGAGTGGTTTCAGGTTGTCACTGCGTGTCTGGGTGCATTGTGTACATCCCCTTTCCTAATACCCCATGCAGCTCCCACCAGAGGACCAGGTGGGTCTGGGCCCCAGAGCCAGTCAGGCTGCTGCTGTGTAGGTTGGCAGTGCTGCTGAGCCAGGGGCAGCCCTGATCCTCTTCCCTCCAACCCCTTTGTCTTGGTGCTTCTCTGAGGCTGTGGTTAGCCAATTCAGGGAGCCAAAAGGGTCCCAAATTATTTCCTTTTTTGGAAGAGAAGCTCTGATGTCGGTTGGAAGGCAGGAGCTGTGGTCAGGGATGCTATCCTGTGCTGGGGTAAAGTGTCATCTCTTCCAGCTACTCCCAACCACAGGTCACATCCTCCTCCCAGACCAGTGGGGATTAACTAGAGCCCATTTCCTGTAGGGTTTTCCTCTTCTGTACTTTCAAGGGGTGGCACACCTGGTCCTTCTGGAAGATGTGTGGTGCTGCTAACCACAGCAGGGAAGGGGCAGCACCAGGCCATGGTGAGCAGTGACCAGCTGCCTCCCACATCTGCCCAGCTGCAGCTCAAAGCTGATCTGACCCCCTCAGCTGGGCAGTGGTTGTGCCTCTGACTCACCAGTCTCTGACACACACGATGTTCAAAGTGATTTTGCACATAGGAAGTAGTTTGACCACAGCTTTACTCACTGTTTCAGCAAATTCGACCAGAGTCTGCATTGTTAAGTGTAAATGTCACACACGCAAATGTAAAAACATCTGGTTTCAAGTGAAAAGAGTGAGGAAATGGGTGTTGTGCTTAAAGTCAAGTCTGCATCCTGAAGTCACTCCTCCACAGCTAGGTTTTGTTTAGATAGATTCAGTGTAACCTGTAATGTCAAGACTTAGATTGTACATAGGGAATTGGAGCAAAGGCTGAGTTTTCCCCATAACCCTGACCTTTCTGCCCAGGTCATAAGCATTTTGGAGACATTGTTCCTGTCTCTGAACATCTTTTTAGTGAGTTCTCCTGCATGCTTCACTACCTCTTACTCTGCTGTGCAGCCTGTTGGGGATATCCCTACTGACTACAGATTCCGATTTACAGTTAGGATAAATTGAATCTCAGCCCATTTATTAAGGAAAGATCTTCTAACTGCAGGCAGCTGTAGAAAGCTGCTGTCCCAGCACTCATGGCCAGCTGCCTCTCGAGGAACTCAGTGCCGTGTATGTGTAGCTGGGTCATCCTCCAGCTTTTCCTGTTACTGTAGCACTGTGTGAAGGAACATGCAAATATATTTTCTATAGATCACTGCAACTCTTGCAGAACTCTGTCTTGTTCTTGGCAGCTTTCAAAACTGTGTGCTTGTTCCAGATTTTTGGCTCTCTCTGGTGTCTGTGGGAAGTGAGAGAGAGTTTTTGATTATGTATTCTCTGCAACAGTGGATATGCTGTCACACTGTGTGAAGGATTAATGTCATTTTCATATGGCCTAGAAATTTTAACTTTGAAAAGTAAAATGAGAAACAAGTAAACTTCCTTTTCATGCCTTTAGGACAAGAAAGTTTTGGGTGGTTGCATCTTTCTTATTAGAAACCATTTGATATCACTTTAAAGGATGCTGGACACGTACACCGATTACATATTTATCATTTGATAGAAGCCTTGCACTGCCCTGCAGGCCTTTTAAACTCAGCATTAGTTTGAAAACACAATATATGAAGCCCTATCAGTGCAGCCTATCAGGATAACTAAATATTATGCATGGAGCAAAATATTTCCCTTTCATTATGAAAATAAGTGTTCTCTGCAGTGTTATGCTTCAAGTGTGTTGTTCAAAAGATGTGATCAAGACATCAAAGAGAGGAAAATGATTAAGATAGCAGGAACTGAACCAGCTGCCTTTCCTTTGGTAATTAACAGACCATCTCATGCATTGCCCTACTGAAATTGCAAACTTTCTTTTTTCCCCCTGAGAGCTGTGTTCTGAAGTGGGAGTCATTTTACTGCTTTTAAAATGAGCTGTTTAATTTTATACTCAGAATAAGAATTAGCAAGAAGAGTCAGCTTCAGCACTGTGCTATAACCTGGCTCTTTAGTCATCAGAACAATTCCAAGGGTCAGTACTGTTTTCTCTTCTCTTTTAGATGGGAGGATGGGGCAAGTGGTGGGTGCCCTTGGTCCATCTGACATGGCTGAGATGTGCACACAGGTTTGTCCCACTGGCTGCTCTGAGTCTCTGTGAGAGAGATGTCACCTGCAGTCCCCACACCCTCCCTGGTTAGGAGAGCTGAGCTGCCAGAGGTGCTGACCTGTCCTGTGGTGCTTCTCAGTGTCTGCCTGGGAGCCACTTCTTTGTAGCTTGCCTTCTGCACTGCACCTGCTACAAACTCCATAGATGTGGTCCAAGAGGCAAGAAAAGAAAGTAAGTGCAAGTCCTGCAAGGATAGTAATTCAGTGCATCCCTCAGGCTTGGAAGTCTCTGCCTTGGCAAATTTGTGGGGTGACCTTAAGCAGCTTTTTGGACACTCACATCTCACGTTGTGACTGCTAAGCATAAAAAATCATAGCAAACACGAGAAAGAACAATCTGCTTTCAATTTTATTTTTTTTTTTGTTCTCCCTACTTTTTTTCTTACAAAGAAAGTGGGTCTGTGCCATCACAGGACTTTGTGCAGGTGTGCTGGAGCTGCCTGTAGCCCTTGGTTTGTGTAGCTGGGACAGCACAGAGCTTGGGGTATTTACCTAGTTTCTCATCCTGGATGTTGGGGTTTGCACTGCAGTATCTACCCTGCCCCTTCAAAACCAGCTGGGGTCTGCCTGTCTGTCTCTGATTCTCAGGGCTGTCTGTCCCCATGCCATGCCACTAAGGTCCTTCTTTCTCCAGGATACACAAACTGGTCCACAGAACCAGAACTCTGAGCTCAAAGCCTGCAGTTGGGCCAGCAAGCCAAAATATGTTGGCTTTTCCAGAGTTTGGTCTGCTATAGGCACATGACACTGGTTCAAAACCAATGCCTTTGGCTTGTTAATGTCCCTGTTCAGAGAGGAGCAGCACCATCTCCTTCAGGCAGCAAGGAGCAACATGAGGATGGGGTTTCATGGAAGGGCTCATCTGCTTTGAAATCTCAGCCCCTTGAAGTGAGGGATATTTGAACTGCAGCTTCAGTGAGAGGAGTTTCTCAAGGGAAAAGCTGTGGTGAAACATCTCTCACAGCAACTGAAGTATCAGGAGGCACAGCTTCTGTCCTCACCCTGGCTGCACGCTGCTGTTGGCAAATCAATCCTCATCTGAGGTTTTTCCCCCTCCTTTTTTCCCCTATCTTTTTAAAATCAGAGTTTCAGAATTACCTTAATAAAAGCCATGGTGGCCACTGGTGTTTTTTAGCTTGATGCAAGCTATTGTCTTTTCCTTGTTTTTTCCCTACTTCAGTTTTGGGGGGTAGAGGGGCATTTTTGCATCTCTGTCAATGTTTTCAGCTTAGCAAATGCCAGGTGCCTCTGTGGGATGGTAGAAGTGATCTGTGCAGTCACAAAGAGAGACAATGCTTGCAAGTCTAGTTCTGTTCCCTGCTCAGCTGCCCCTGACTGGGGATGTGACAGCAGTGACACTGGCGTTCTGGAGTCATGTGTTCAACAGCCTTGTGATTTACTAGATACGAAGTATATTTAAGTATATTCTGGGATAAGGCTACACCTCCTTTTTGGAGTGTGGTCAGACCTGTGTTCTTCCTGCTGATACCAGTTTCAGATAAGGAAGAAGGTCAAAAAATCATAGTGGTTTTTGTTTTTAATTGCTTCATCAGACAAGTTGTAGCTGTAAACAAGGAAATTATTGCATATGCTGTTTGTGACAGGTTGTTGATTTATTCCTGGAAAAAAGTTCCTCTTTGCATTTTCTTCCCCAGAATTGCTCTCAGCTTTTGTGCAAAGGCATGATACAGCCCCATCATCTCTCACAGAGACACATTGCATCAGAAGAGGTGTCTTATTGTATGGTGTTCTTTGAGCCTGGCCCCAGCCAAGCCTTGCAGGTCAGACAGTGTCAGGAAGGAGGGAAGACAACACCGTTAACTCTTTAAAAATCTGATGAAGGGGGCAGATAGATCAAAAGAAAAATTTGAGTGGGAGCTGAGACTGCTTGGGGGAGCTAGAAATTCTTCTTTAATCAAAATTACAGCTTGCCCGGGGCAGTCTAGAAGTGATGTTTGGTGCCATCTCACTGTGGTTTGAAGCTGAGTGGCAGCCCCAAGAACACCCAGCCTTGATGATGGAGAGAGGTGTGTGGGAATAGAGCATGCTCAGCACTTTGTAGGATGAGAGCTTTTTGTCAGCTTGTGTGAAATAAAGTCAGAGCTTAGGAACAGAAGTGATGGTGGTAAACAGCTTGAACTAGGGAGATCAGCCTTTTCTCTTTGTGTTACTGGTCATTTCCTCCTTCCTCCAGCTGTAATTTTGTCATTGTGTACAAATTGGTCACAATGACATGTACTTACCAGAAACCTCCATTGTGCATACCTAGTCCCCAAATTGTCCTTAATTCCTGTTGTAAGAGAGCTTCTGTCCGCAATGGAAGCAACTGGCTAGAATTGTGTATTTTTAACTGTTGTTTCAGTGAAATAACACAAACTTGAGAATTGTCATTGCAGTTAGTGCTCAATAAAAAAAGGATGTTTTTCTTGCTGAAAGGTGGAAAAAGGCTTTTATTTGAATTTTCATCCTCTGGAATAAAATACTGCATCTTGTGCAGAAACTAAAAGCACCGTTGAAAAATGCTGAATGCCATAATTGAGTAATTTTATTTAGTTAAAAAGCTTTTTTGAAAGGAAATCACTCCCAGTTTTGCCCTAGAAAAGCAGGAATTATCTCTATGTGTAACATAAAAGGGAGCCTAACCAGTGGACAAAATAATCAAGCCATCCAGTGTTTAAAGCAAACAACCCAAGCTTTAAGCCTCTCTCTGGTCTGTTACATTAAAATTCACTCTTGGAGATGATTCGATAGGGAAGCCTCCTGTCTCCTTGGAAAAAAGGGAAATTCAGCTGGGAGTTAAGGTCTCTGTTGGATGCCCTGGCTCTGTGGCCATGCAGAAGGAGGCTGCAGTGGGGGGATGTGGCACTGTGTCCTGCTGGATCCATTCAGCTCCTGCCGGCAGCAGGGGACGTGCCACCAACCCCGTGCCACATCCCTCCCCCGGCTCATTCCTTATCAGGACAAGGTGAGGGAGGCACAGAGTGCTGATACCCACAGGGTGAGAAGGTGTCTCTGATGGGTTTGAATTCCAGGCATTTCAGCTCAGAGCTGCTGCAAACCCTTTGTTGTCTGAGCTGCAGCAGTGCCAGCGAGTAGCATCCATGTGTATAACCATCTTGGAGCTCTGGGGTGACCATGCTGGCTTTTGGGAAGCCAGCCACAGTCTAAGCAGGGCTCCCCAGTGGCTTCTTCAGTCTCAGCTGCTGGCAGTCATGGACGCAGTTTCCATGGGCTGGGATCTCCTGCTCTGCAATGAATTCCCTTTCTCAACGTACAGTTTCTGATGTAGCATGAAAGGACTCTTTGGTCTTTCAGAACCTCTGATGCAGCTTCTTCTGTTAAATCCCTTAGCACAAGTTGGCTGATTCCTTATTCCTTATAAATTAAAAATGTCTAGTCCTCCTTGTAAGAACTTGAGGTCTACTCAGAAGGGAATCCTGCTCTTCTCCTGATGCTTGCAGGCTTCACCTGTGAGCATGTCATACCATTAGTGGCTAATGCAGGGATATTTGGAAATATTCCACTGCTGTGGGGGGCAATCCTGACAGGGGCAAGTGTCTGCATTAGAGGACTGAAATAGCGACGAGGGAAGGGCCTGGACAGTGTGCTCTGCTGGGTGATGTCCGTGACTCCAAACAGCTGCAGGCTCTGCTGGTGCTTGTTGGTGGGGATGGTTTAGAGATTTTGCACAAAGCCCTCCCCACCTGAATGAGCTGAAGGGAGGAATTTGGCACACAGGTTTCAGGCACACCTGCTGTCCGTGTGAAAAAGCAGACGTGTTTTAAGCGATCAGAGGATCCTGTTCAGACCTGGTATCATGCTATTCACTTCAGCTGGTTACTAATCCTGGCACTGAGTTTGACCCTTAAGCTTTTTGTTTTTATCATGTGCTTTGATACAGTCATAAAAATACTGACTGGCTGGCAGAGCTCCAGGGCTTGGCTTTATATTCGAGCAACTGCGAAACGAGTGCACTTATCGTGGTTTTTTGCTTCAGGATATTGTCCTTTCCCCCTGCCTGCCCCCTCAAGATTATTTTAAACCTCACATTCCTTGTTCTGGGGACAACTATGTTGCCCTCTGCACGTTGTGCAGGGCAGGTTCATCCCAGGATTGCCTTTGCTCTTAGCCTCAGACCTGGTCTGTGGAAACACAGGACTTCAGTGGAAATATTGCCCCAGGCACCATGACAGAGGAGATGGAGCTGGAGGTGGGCTGGGTCCTCCTTCCCTGTGATGCTGAAGCCTGTGCTCTCTCCCCAACAGCTGTGCCTGGTGTTTGAACTTTCTGAAGCATTTGGTGCTGGGATATCCCATCCCTGCTGGGCTGGGGGCTGTGTGTGTCTGTGCCTGCACATGGAGTGAGACGAGAAGTGTTCCAAGAGAAAATCCCTGTGCGTGACTGAGCTGCTCTGCCCCCTGCCAACGAGTCAGCAGGCTTTTTATATCCCACAGCAATATCCCACAGGACTTGAGTGTGCCCCAGAGAGACTCCAGGGAGTTTATTCTGCTGCTGGGAGGGGCAGCTTTGGTTGCATGAGGTGCACTGCACTGCTGCATTTCAGCAACATGCCCCCCCCATTAGTTGTGAATTTAAATATAAATGTGCCCTTGATTCTTGCTTCACAAAGGTCTTTCCTTCATTTCTGTGAATAACTGCCTTCCAACTCCTGAATTTTAATCTCTGCTCTACAGTGCAGAATGTACTAGAATGGATTTTATCTGGGTTGAACTAGACCTTCCCTTCCCATGCTGCTTCCCTAAGGGCTGCAGAGCAGTTTAGTCTCCCAGGTACTGCATCCAGGTTATATCTTCAGTTGCTGATAAAGAAATGGAAGGAATATACTTTTTGTTTGCTTTGTATAGGGAAAGTAGAGCTACCACTCTTCCCCATTCCTGCCAAAGGGCAATTTCATCATTGCAGAGGGACATTGCACCCTGTAGAGCAAACTTGCCTATGCTGATGTGGATAGACAGGACTACTCCTTGAAGGCAAGTACCCAAGAAAGCATCTTTCCTAGGCCAAGGCAGGACATAAAGTTGAGTCAGATGTTATTGACCTTGGGATACATCATTCCCTAGAGCAGGCAGCTCCCCAGCATGCTCCCAGTAGACTTCTGCTTATTCTGCTGTCCAGGATGGGGAGCTGAGATGGAGACCTCAGTCCTGGTCCATCTCAGGCAGTGCATGAACAGCTGCTGGGCAGGGACTGAATCCTCTTGGATTCTGCCTGTGCTCTCTGTTTTGTTCCAAGTGCTGCTAATAATTAGTCAAATAAAACGATTACTAAGAAAAGGAATTTGGTTTATTGGAAGAATGTTCCAGGAGGGTTTTATAGCTCTGGAATAGTATCTTGCCAATCAAATAAGTATCACAGAGTGAAGAGAAACCCAGTAGCCAGCTTGGCAGTCAGTAGGCCAGCACTGCCTATAGCACAAGGCTTGAAATAAACTTGGTATGAAAATGCATTATTTTATAGCCACGTTGCTCTTTTTTCCTGGGAAAAAACATTGCCTTCAAAACATTTTTTTCTTCTGTCTTGTGTCTGGCAATGTCAAGTTTACGTGTCCCAGCTGTGTGTGCAGGTACTGGTATTCTCAAGCTTGTGAACTCTCTCTGCATTTCACCTTCTTGTTTCATGGGTCTTTAAAACCAAAGCACAAGATTTTCTCAAAAAGCATTTCTTCCGTTGTTGGAAAAGCCTCTCCCACTGCCCTCACCTTCAGATGCCATCCCTTCAGCTTTGAGCCAGTGACAAGGTTGAATTGGTTCTTGGATTGGACCTTCTGAACAAGGCTCTCTCTCAGTCATGTAGCTTCAATTCTATTTTCCTCTGGAAAAACTGTGGTTCTTTTTAAGGCCATGTTCTAATGTTTGGGAAACAACTCCTCAATGTCTCACAGCTCAGGTTGGGCTTCTCACAAGCTCCATCCTCTCATCAATCCCACTGGCATCAGTGGTCCTTGGCCCTGTGCTCACTTGAGGGAGCTGAAGTTGTTTTGCTGTTTGGCTTGGTCTGAGTCCTACCTGGTTTTGTCATGAGGAGTTTGGTCAGGTTGCTGGAGCTGTGATAGATATCCAAGCCCATTTCCACAGTTCCTTCTGGTGAAAAGATGGTTTCTTGGCAGCTGAAAAAATTCACAAGAACATGAAGCTGGAAGAGAATTTCAGCTCGTGTCAATCTAAAACAGGAGAGGCTGCACAAATATTTTCCACTGTTACCAGGTTTGTTGCCTTCTAGGGCAGAACAGTTGTTGGGAGCACAAGAGCTGCCGCCCTCACACTGTGCAACTGAAATCAGGGTTTGCTTCACCAAAGCAGTCCTGAAATTGCTTTTCTAAAGGGGTTACAAAGGTACATGCAAGAGCCTGGACGTGGAGGAAGCTTTGATTGAGTTAGTTTTGGGAACAGATCTACAGACTGTTACTATAGATAGATGTGTCCAGTCTGAGACACTTGTTTCTGGAGGGTTTTTCTATGGGAGATAAGAGAGATGCTTTACCTTCTTAAAGGGGGTTATAGGTTCATTGCAATCTGTTACTGTCAGCTGCTGATTTTTATGTGGCAGTGACAGGAATGGTATTTCCATCCCCTTCCAGCTACAGGCTGATTATAGCATCTGTGTTCTTCCATGGGAGAAGGGAATGGGAGTCCAACCAGCTCTTTGGGAAAATGTTAAGAGCCATGCATTAACTGACTGCATCCCTTCCACTCCCTGGGTAGGGAAAAGAGACCTCTGGAAAATGTGGCTGTTGGTTTTTCTGGGATGAGGGAAAACCCAAGGCTTGCATGCCAGATGTCCTTTCAAGGGAAAAAAGAATAAAGTGACATGGCTGGGATATTATTTGGATTGCTTTTTAATGTCACACCTCGATGGAATCTGAGGTTGTTAACTAGGGGATTGACTCTCAATATTGTGGCCAGATGCAGGGGTTGGCTGAGCTCCCTCACTTCAGAGCTCATTTTAAATCATGCTTCGATAATTTACCCTGCCAAGGAGATTTGTAGTTCAGTGGTGCTTTGGAGTTAGTTTTTGAGCTAAGGAGGGCTTCCATGTCAGTGAGAAGGTAGCTGGGTCTCCAGTCAGCCTCTCAGGTGTTTCCAAGTGTGCTGGTGGACCTGTTTGAGTGGCCACATCTGCAGATGGGAATTAATACCCCTTTCCCATAGATGGGATTTCTCTGAACTCCTGAAAAAAACTTCAGCCTGTTTTGCCTGTCCTGCTTCTTAAATCCATGGGCCTGCAGTGGGGCCAATCAGGTAGAAGTGTGACATTTTTCTGTTTTCTGTGATTTCTTGCTGTGATAGTGATTTGCTGACTTGGGGAGCTGGTGACACTCTTGCTGACTGTGGCTTTTTGTGGTTTCAAGCTAAGAGGCAGTGCAGTTGACAGGCCAAAGCCATGTGGCAGCCTCTCCACAGAGTTCTGGCTGCTGAGTGACTGCAGTCATGGCTTGGCTTTCTTGCCACCATGGAGGGGCTGCTTCAGATCCCTCCCCAGGCTGCACTACTGTCAGGATGGCATCCACAGCTAGTGAGGTTTAACAAGGGTTGGAAGCTTGTGTAGGCTGCTGCAGCTGTGGCAAGAAGTGAGCCAATATGGAGAGGATTCAGTCATCTCCAGCTGAAAGTTGGCAGTGTGTGATGTGTGAAAATAGGGTATTGGAGCAGTTTGTGTGTGCTGGTGTTGTGGAGATGTTGGGCTGGAGGGTTCCTGCTCATCTCTCAAGGCTGGAAAAGCACTGTTGGTCAGGGTTGTAGACCAACTGCATGGACTGCTTTTGGGAAAGCCCAGAATTATAGTAGAAGGACGATACTCAGCAAGTTAGGATTTTCACAGAGCCCCCAAATCAGCAGTTGTAGAAGTCCAGGCACTGTAATTTGTCACTTCTTGGGACAAAGGGACAGAGAGGAAGGCCTTGATGGTCACAGACTGCAAATCAGGGATGACAGTTACGTGCAGGCTTAAATCCCATTGAAGTTTCTGGAATTAAGGCCAGAAGTTTACCATTCTTGAAGTTTACCATGTCCTTCAGTGCCCTGGCAGGCTGGGTCTCCAGGGGATTGCTGTTGTGATCTCCACAGGCTGTTCAGTCTCTGCCCTTCTCTTTCTAGGAAGATTTCCACTCCTGAGATGACATTTATCCATGGGACCAAAGCAAATCACTCATCTCAGTGTTCAGAAAAGGATTCTTTTTGTCACCATGGAGAACAGGAAAATTCTCACCATCAAGTGAGGTGTGCCTCCTTATTTACAAACCTTGAGGAACGTTTTGGCTGTCTTTGTGTTGCTGGTGGAGAACCCTCGCAGGCAGCTGGGGGAGCAGAAATTGTGTCCTGTGGGGCCCAGACATGGGACACAGCCATGCAGCCCAAGTTGTGCTCTTGTCTGTCCCATCCAGGGCAGTCCTGGGCTGTCTGAGACACTCCTGGAGAATGCTGATGGGGCTGTGGTTTTGCCCTGTGGTCAGCCTTGTCTCAGGGCTGGTGGTTATCCTCCACTGAAACTACCAGTCTGTTCTCCAACTGGCCTCCTTTGCTTACCCTCAAGAACAATTTGAATGGTTAAAGGGAGGAGAGACTGTGGGAGCCTAGAGGTGTCTCTGGCACCCAAGCCTGTGGCTTTCTCGTCTGGTAGAGCTGCCATCATTTTGTCTGACTTTGTCCCTTCCATCAAGTGAGGGCAGCCACAGTGGCTGTGTCAGACAGGATTTGGGATGCCTTGTGGAACACTTACTCCATGTTTGCTGCTTCCAGTGGAATTTGGTTGACTTGTGAGCAGATTTTTGCCCCAGATTTTCTTTTTTCCCCTTTTTTTTTTTTAACCTTGGAATCTATCCTCCTGGCCCTGGAGTGATGAATCACCCTGCTGCTCCAGCTAGGGGGTGTCCAGGATGTCCATTCCTTCTTCCTGAGGCAGACCAGGGCAAATCCTGGAGCTAGTGGCACAGTGGAATTGCTGAGGGCAGGCCCTCACATTTGACAGTCTACATCTGCTGGTGTGTGGGCAAGGATTTATTTTTACCTGTGAGCATGCAGGTGGAGAGCCAGCTCCCATCAGCAGCCTGCACACAGAGCTGGGCCCATGGAGAGCCAGGCCCTGGCCCCGAGAGCTTTCCTTGCAGCCCATCTGTTCCACAGGGGGCTGTGTGGAAGATGGAAAGGGAGGCATTCTGCTAGAGCACGGGATGCTTTCCCTTTCAGCAGAGCCCACCCATAGCACCCATCTGTGAATCCAGCGATTTCACATCCATCTTTGTGTTGTTCCAAGGCAACAAGTGTTTTATATTTAAAGAGTATTAATTTAGTATTACTGAAGCCTTAAGAAAAGGCACAGTGGGCCAAGTCCCGCTGGTTTTGCTTGCATTTCACAGGGCTGAGGAGGGTGAGATTTGATCCTCTTTGGATGTACCTCTACTGGAGGGGCGGTTGTGGGGGAGAGGGAAGAGACAGGGGAATTACAACATTGGAAATAAAAAATCCTACCTCTGCCAGAAGCCCTTTTGCAATAAGACACTTCAGGGTGTGAGTTAAGATGCTGTAATTCACACCTCCTGCATTTTGTGGCATTCAGCCCACTGCTTCATGCCCTGCACACGAGGGTGAGGGATTTCAGCTCAGCTTGCCCCTTGGCCAGCCAGCCCTGGAGCAGAGATGGCTGCAGGGCTTGTCTCTCCCTCCACTTTGCCTATCTGCCTCATGATAAATTATAGTGGTGCCTTCAGCTGCTTCCTGTTTAGCGCTTCATAAATTAGAATTTCTAATCACTCCGGGGACCCAGGTTAAAAACTTTGAGTCTTTTGAATGAGGATTGGAGTCAAATCCTCATTTTTTTAAAAGGGTCAGGCATGTGGAAGTGTTACATCACTGTCAGTGATGCTGGGCCAGAGCTCATGTGCCCAGCAAAGATTTGGGGCTCTTTATGTGAGTGAGCTGACTCAGCCAAGCTGCTTTGTTGATTACCATGGACTGATAGTGCTACATCATAGGGGAGACACAGCTCAGTGTCAATTTGGGCATCTCTGCACCATGAGGGCCTTTCCTTACTGTGCATCCACCTTAACTTCAGCCTTGTAGGCATTAGATGTCTGCCTGGATTTGTCTCTTCCTGCAGGCAGAGGAGGAGGCACCTCTGGAGATGGATGTGTACCCTTGCCACCTACCTAGACAAGGATCTGAGATTAGTAGCTTTGGCCAGTTTGAGATCCCAGTGTAGGGTTGCTTAAAGCTAGGACTTTTTCTCCAAATTCTGCCCAGCAAATTCCTGCTGTCTCCAGGTGCTGATGTGTTGAGTGCAGCTGTATTAGTTCTTGAAAGCCTGCTGTTACAGTCAGTGATCTTTCTGGGCTTTGGGTGGACGTTTCAGCAGATTTATTAGAGTTTCTGTCTGTGCAACATACATAATTCCCTTTAAGTGTCTAAGAGTGGGAGAATATTCAGGCTTGGGAATGAAAGGAAGAGGTTTGTTTATTGTTCTCAACCACTGTAAGCCCTGAATTTGACAGAAATGTAAACTTATAAGTCATTTTGCTGATTCATGTTTTATTAGTGATTTTGATAGAACATATAATATGGGCCTGGCCCTAAAAGGCTTATTTCTAATGGGGTACATGCTGACTTGCAGCCACATACCTTCCTTCCAAAAATGAGTAATTCCCAGGGTATGTGAGGCTTGTGCCGGAGCTGTGAAACAAGAAGGAATTAGTGTAGCCACTGCCACCCTGGCGTCTCTGACAGAAGCTGCATTGACAGACAGCAGTGCATATCTTCAGTGAAGATGTGGAGTTTTTCATGGGGAGAAGCTGTGCAAGTGACAAATCCCAACTTAGAGTGACTGAAAATCCCTGTGAATGTTCTTCATCCCTGCACTGAAAGAGTCCAGGCTCACAGCAGGAGCTCAGGTGGTGGCTTGTGCTAGGACACGAGCCAGGTATGGGGCTGGATTTGGTGATCAGATCCTTTGGCAGTATGGTCACAGCTGCTGTTAATCACCACCTACCCTAATTTAGCATTCTTTTAGGGGCCCATCTCCTTTGTACCCCATGTACGAACTGCAGAGAAGCACGTTGGGTTGGTGAGCAGTGCAGGTCAGTAGGACAGCTTTCTCCTCTGGCTGCAGTACAGCCTGGAGACTCATCTCCCAGAAGTAAGGCAGTGAGACTGTCCTGTCTAGCAGCCATCCCTGTGCCCAGCAGTTAAACAGCTTCTCCTGCCATCGGATCCTTATATTTGCAGGGTTTAAAGGGAGTGACATTTTGGGCAGAAATACCCAAAGCCTGGTATTGCTGTGGGCTGAACAAAGCATCTCCCCCACCATCTCCCCCACCATCTCCCCCACCATCTCCCCCACCATCTCCCCCATCATCTCCCCCATCATCTCCCTCATCTCCATGCATGCCGGCAGGGCAGTGCAGTGCTCTCTCCTCCTGGAGTGCTGGGTGAAGGCGGTCTGGAAGCTGCTAGGGATGGCTCAGTGTCCCTGTGCCTGTGTGTGGCTCAGGTTGCAACTGCAGAGCTGGAGAGGGATGGGTTTGCACTGCCTGTGACAGTCCTGCATGGCTGGGGTTGGAGAGGGTGTTCCTGCAAGTGGGAAGGCAGGAAGCCAAGCGTGGGAAAAGGAGGGAAAAGGAGGATGATTGTGAGAAGAGGAGGAGGGAAGGAAAGGGCAGAGACAATAGTTCAGCTTAGCAAAGAGGCAGTGATTGAGGGTGTGAGGATTTGGCACAGTGTCTTCCTGTAAACCCTGTAGGTCCACAGGAAGAAGGTAATTTTGTGTTTAATTGAGTGCCGTGCCCTGCCAGGAGGGAATCCGTTCTGCACAGGACTCTTGCATCAGTTTTCCTGGTTTGGCCAGAAGGCCGGGGGTGAGAGCTGGAATAAGGAGGTTGCTCCGTGTTTGCCTCTTAGGCATTTTGTAGTGCAATTCAGACATTGTTTGCAAGACTAGGACACAAAATAATTTTCTTCTTTCACTCTTCTCCCCACAAGAAACATAGATTTCTCTAAAGCCTGAAGTCAAAGGTCACTACAGTGAAAGACATTTTTCCAGTGACTTCAGCATTGCGTCTTTCAGGGGCTGTGGAAATTTGTTCCCTTTTTTCCAGGAATTGGCTTTACATTGTCAGGATTGTTCTGTAGAGAACAAGTACATTCATTCTTTTATATTTTTATAGATATATATGGATATAGTCATGCAATATAATTAAAAATCTGTGTGTGTTGAACATTTGCAGAATGGTGTTTATGTTTTGAGGATAGCTCCTTTTTTCAGTTGCTCTTCTATAATTTTGCATTTAAAATGCAAATACAGTTTCCCTGCCCTTGGCAGGGGGGTTGCAACTGGATGATCTTCAAGGTCCTTTCCAATCCACACCGTTCTATGATCTGTCAGTATGTTATGCTGGCAGTTCTGGAATGCTTTGCTGGTTGATGTTGATTTCACCTCAAGTTTTATCATTTAGTCATGCATGAAAAATGTAGTTGCACAAACAGGATAGAAATGAGAAGAGTTTGTTTCAGAGTTGGTTTTTTTCACACTTAGAATACTGTACCCCTCAGGTCTGGCTTTGTGAATCTGAGGGTCTCTTGGTTTACATGAACTTTTTATTTCCCTCTACTCAAAATGAGAAGAAAAAAAATCCCACTATTCTATGGAAAAATCCCAGGAGATTTCCATTATTTGGACTAAGAATGTCCCAGAGCTTTGTCATTGTTCTGGAAGGGCCTGGAGGAGTTTTGCTCATTTTCCCAGGCCCTTGCTTTGCTTTTCCAGCCACTGCATCTGGGGGTCATACGTAAGGTTACAAATCAAAGCCGGAAGATTTGCATGCTAATGTAAACTACATGCAAGTGTTGCTGCAGAGCAGGAATCCTGGCTGTTGGGAGCCAGAGGGAGGCTGGGCTGCAGCAACAACACCTCTTTGCGACCACAAGGCAGCCTGGGCAGGGAGCACTCGCCATTTGGGCAAGTGAGGGGCTGCAGCAGCAGGAGAGCTGCTCTGGGGCCGTGTGTGAAATGGGCTGGCAGCACCATGGTGTGCTGTGCATGCTCCAGCACTGTGCATGAGCTCCACAGCTGGGGAAATGCATCAGTCCAGGCCTGCTGGTACAATGTAGAAGGGCCCTTGCTCTCAGAGCAGAAAGGTGCTCCAAGAGAACTCCCACAGGCACAAATAACTCGGTGCAGAGGTGGTTGAGACAGGTAGAAAACAGCAATTTCCAGGCTATATTTTGTCTCTCTGTCTTGTCAGTCTTGATGCACTTAACAGTAGCAAGCATTTGTTAGTTCTCATTTGACCAAGCTATTCCTGTATCCGTGGCCCCAGGGCACTCGATGACAAAGATCCCTTTGCCTGAAATATGAGCAGAGCTCTACTCGTCCTATTTTGAACATCCCTCAAGTCAATTCCTCTAATGCCAAAATTAATTCAGCTGCTTCTCTCATAAGCCTCTTTGATTTGGCAGCATCCTTCTGATACTTTACCAATCTTGCTTTCATGTGAGGTTTGATCCAGAACCATGAAGGGAATTAAACTCTTCCTGTTGGCTTCTGTGGGTCTAATGATGTTGTAATGGCAGCCAAAATCAGATGCAGGTTGTACCCATTTGGACCAGGATTGGATTTAATATACAAACATTGCCCTCATCTGAATGATCATCATTGCTGATGACAGCAGAATGATCTCTTACAGCTGAAGATTGCAAGATGTGTTGTAAACTAAGGAGTAATTTTAAAAATGCTCATGTCTGCCTCAATACTTTCCTGTTAAAACTCATTTCATTTGAAGGAGGATGAAGCCAGTTCTGAGTCAGTTTTTAAGATTTGTTCCTTTGTAGAGAAGAAGGACAGAGGAATTAAGTAATTTCATATTGGAAAGTAATCTTTTTTAAGTGCTGTTTCCCCTTGGTGTCTATCCTTTTCCTTGCAACTGACATGATGATGTAGGACCTGAGAAGTGATTGGCTTAGAGGGACCTCCACCTCACTTCCCCATCCAGCACTGGCACTGAGGACTTCCACATTAAGCTGTACTCTTTGCAGGTGATAGGTTTTATTTCAGAACAACTTCAGATGCAAATCATTCTCTAAAACCAGTTTAGTGAAATTGATGTAATTCCTGTATTCAAAATTGGTCAGTGAAACTTGGAGGATTTAAAATTCAAGAGTCTATTTTGTCTGTTGATTGTTTCTTTTTCCAATTCTTTTTTTTTTAATGGAAATTCTCTTCTTCCACCAGAAGGTGCTCATATTTTAGGGTTGTCATGAAACACCACCCATCTGCTGAGGAGAAGGACACAAGCATTGAGTTAAAATAGTTTAAAAGTCAGAAGGCATCCAGATTTAAGAGGCAGTAAGCTGAAAAATCTTTACCTCTAAGTGCAGCTGTATTATTTGTGTTTTCTTGCCTTGCACAACCTCTTTCAGACCTGGGTAGGGTATTTGAGAAGGCCACAAGGGAGGCAGGTTTCACAGAGAGCCTGTATGTTCTTGTTTCCATTTTACATTTGTCACTCTAAAATTCTAATGCTCTGTAGGCTTAGATGTTCTGTTTTCTAATAACCTGACAACTCTTAAATGGCAGAAACTGAGTCTTGTGGTTATTCTTCTTCACAAATAGTTCCATCACATGTGGAAAGTAAATGCAGGTGGATTGAAACAGACTGGAAACAGAAATATGAGTCCTCATTGTGCTCCGCACAGATCGTCCCTCTCCCTTATGCACAGATGTAAATGTGATGGGTGGATGCTGTCCACTTCCTTTGTCTCCTCCCCTTGCAGGGAAGCTTCCAGAAGCTGGGAAGTGGTAGTGGAGAAGTGACCAGTGATTATTAGTTCTGTTTCTTTTTCTCTTACTGTAAGCTGTAGCTGCTGGATATGCTGGAGTTAAGATAGCCTTGACAGGTCTTTGACACGACCCAGGATATCAGTTAAGAACAAAAAAACCCTGCTAATGCAGCACAGATACTGCATGTCTGCAAGAATCACACACATCATATTCTGCTCAC